>JAVCKV010250939.1:0-15398 GCA_032274145.1 Herpochondria borealis | reverse complement strand
TATTAATTAAGAAATCCTTTATGATTTTAAAAGCTATTTCTTTATTTTTATATGCTTTTCTATATATAAATCCATCTTGAAATGTAGCTAATAAAAATTCTATATTAACTACATTATCATCTATATATATACTCCTTTCAACTCCGGGTAGATATTCTAAATATCTTTGGTCTATAAGATTATTCATATTCTATTAATTTAAGGCATAATTATTATTGACGGTTTCAGACCATCATGAGTTCTAATATTATAATGAGGAAAAACATCATGCAATCTATTTCCACTGTGGTGAATCTTATCAGACATAGGATTTTTTGTATTGATTAGATCTCCTCTATATGTTCCTCTAGGTTGTTTCCAAAGTCCACCAAAAACATTGTCTCCAGGTAAAACACCTGGGATTGCATCAGTATGAGGTCTTAAATCAGGCATTTGATGTAAAATATTTCTTGCTTCTTCTACACTTTTGACAATAACATCATCTCCATTTCTTAAAGTATTAATACTCTTTTTAACATTTCTTGTTGCTTTACCAAGAGTTACAGCTGCTCCAGCAAGAGGAACCATAGCTGCAAAGCTTAATGCTGCCTCTGTATAATTTCCTTCAGCTAAATACATTGCGCCATTTATCAAGTCAGCAACCTCGCCAAGACCAGGAATTAAGCCAATAACATCTAAACCGCCATGAGCCCAATCCCCCCAAGTACTTTCAGTAGCAACATTAGATTCTATTATTGGGGGTTCAGGAATTGAGGCTTTTAAATTTTCAGGTAGTCCAGCCCCTCCAAAAAATTGTGGAGGTATAGTTGAAGCTCCTAATTCTGCATCAATATTTAATGAAGCATTTTGAGTTCCTTGATGTGCCCATTCTCCATTCATGTAAGATAGTGATAATGTTCCATTTGGACCAGAAACGTTTATCATACCTATTTCATATGGATTTCCAGATTCATCAGTTCCTTGCAAGTAGCTCGAAGTTATTTCAACACCTTCTCCTAAATACTGATCTGTAACTCTAGTTAAAACTTCATTAAATCCGTCTCCGTCACCTCCTGGATCTTCAGATGATGCTCCACTTGGGTCTTTGTAATAAATAGGATTATTATCAAACCCTACGTATGGACTCTGCCATGGAAACTTTCCTGCTAGTGGATCAATAGAAGTCCATCTTGCAATACGTGGGTCATATTGTCTAAAATATGTTGTATATGAATTATTGTTTCCGTTTACCTCATTATCCTTCAACATCCCATTAAACCCATAATCATAATCTTCACCAGCAGGCATATCACTTCCATGTCTGTTAGGCATAAGCATCCCGAAAGGATAGTAATCAGAATAAGAAATAACATCAGACGTATAGAAGTCGACAGAAGAATTAGAAGTAGAGCTGATTAGTTTTCTATCTGAAACAACTTCGAGAACATTCCCAAGATGATTGGAAAGTTCGTATCTTTTTTTTCCAAGCATTCTGTTAGAGAATAGTGTAGCTTGAGGCATAGGAATAGACCCAGAAGCGAAGATGATTTCATCCATTTGTTTCACCCCCAGTCTAGAGCTACCATAAATATGGAGGTCGTTCATTTTATATTCTTCCCCGCCCAGCATACCCCCAGAAGGCGGAACAGTTTTTTTAGAATAAGTACTCATGACATTTCCTTGCGCATCTCTCACGTAATAAGTAGTAAGATTTCGACTCGGAATATCATCCGTTTTAGAAATACGATTCCCCATAGGGTCGTAGTTAAATGATATGACTTGCCCACTTTTAGTGATTTCAGTAATTTTATTTGCTACGTTCCATTTGATGTTGGTAATGCCTTCTGCCAAATCTTTAGTAAGTCTACCAATGGCATCATACCCATAATTTCCAGCCCCTTGACTATCCAAGTCATCACTGTAGTTTCCAGAGAAAGTAGTATTGTCGGTTACTTGATACAATTTGTTATCTTCTTTATAGTTAGCTGTTAAGTCGTAAATGTAAGCAAAATCATCCATATCGTGCTGGCTATGCCCGCCATTTCTGTTTAAAGATTCAATGTTCCCATTCCCATCATAAACATAACTACTGTTGTAGGCCCCACTAGCGGTTACATTAGCAAAGTTGTTTTGCGTTCTAGCATTGTCATTATTAGCATTAGTGTAAGCTTTGTATAGTTTAATACGGTTTAGCTGATCGTATCGGTATGCATTCCCAACGACTTCCACTTTTTGTTGGTTGTGATCGGTAAGCCCAACAATCATTTTGGAAATATTCCCATTGAAAAGATCCTTAGAATCGTCATCAAAATTAGAGTTCAAAGATTGAGCAATCACATTCGCATTAGCTCCCGCTCCCGTAGCCAAATAATCCCCACTAAAATAGTGCAAGCTAAACCCATAAGCATCCTGAGCAAAGTTGTGGTTTAACGTTCCAGATTTTGCATCTTCCCCCAGATCATTCGCACTTTCATTAGTAGACGAGTTAATCGTTTTGAGCCATCCTTGAATAGTATAAGCATAATCTTGAGCCTGAACCTGCTTGTCACCAATTTCAGTACGAGCTAAAGGACCATGCGCATAGTAAAAGTTTTTAGACTCTTTTTCCCATACAATACCATCCTTAGAAGTATAAGCTACAGTCAATCTATTGTCCGCATCATACTCATATTTATGGCAGAACTGTTCAATCAAGTTACCTTTTTGATAGTTAACCTGATTTACATTCCCACTGACTAAATCGTACTCGTAATCAATTTGTTTAAACTGATGACCAGTAGGGAGATTAGTGTTTTCTTGAACCAGAGTTTTTACATTTCCATTGATGTCGTAATCGTAATGAGAAGCCGATTCGTAAGTTCCATCCCCATCATTATCGTAGACAACAGCCGCAATACGATTTCTTAAGTTGTTTTGCGGAGCGTAAGAATACGTTCCAATACCATTATCGTAGTAAGTTTTAACAATTTGTGTTCTTCTCCAAGCAGGAGTAGAACTATAAGTAGCCGCAAACCAAGCCTTCCAGTCGGTAGCAGTATTCCCAGTTTTACTTCTAGCGATCTCATCTGTGAGTTGGTTTGAACTAATTAATTCTCCCACCTCTTTGATTCTCCCAAGGCCATCAAAAATGGTATAACTGTAGGCATCTCTATTTTCTTGCTCGTTATTTTGCGAAGCAATTAATCGCCCCAATTTATCATAAAAGAAAATAGATTTCCCTCCATCCGGAGTAGTCTGTTCAATAAGCTGATTAAGCGAATTATACTTATAGTTAGTCCACATGGCATACTTTGGGTAATCAAAAGGATTAGTAGCATTTCTTCTGTGAGCCTGCACATCAACAAGAGAAACAAAATCAGTAGCATCAAATATAGGAGAAGATTTTTGATAGACCCCTTCAGGCGGAACCGTTTTAATTAAGTTATCCGCTTGGTCATAAAAATACAAAGTATAGTGGTACTCTTGCAATTCATAGCTGTAATAGAATTTCTCAGTTTTTTTAGCATTACTCAAGCAATGAGCCAAATAATTAGCCCTCCAAGACTTAGCTTTTTGTAATAAAAAAGCATCAAAATAAGCTTTAGCACTAGCATAGTTATCTGCATTTATTTTAGCAATACACAAAGAATCTTCGTTAAGCGGAATATAGCTAATAGTAGAATCAGGTTCGCACTTAAGCAGTTCAGGTAAGCTATTAAAATTAAAAGCAGTATTGTTCATGCAAGCTGTATAAGCAGATTTATAGTCTCCATTAAGTCCCCATCCAGTTAAATCATTAATCAAAGAGTCTAGAGCTACTGTGTCAGAGTTGTAAATATCTTGGAAACTAAGAGGAAGCGTATATCTCTGGTAAGAGAAAGTATTGCTAAGGGCAAAGTTCAATACATTATCGCAGTTACAATCGTTCTCAGAGGGAAACTTCGGAGTAGGGCAAGGGCCCTCATCTAACCTGTATTTATCCCTATAAGAATGAATAACCTGTTCGAAATTAGTAGCAGAAGACCCAGCCAAAGAAGTAGGAACACCAACCGAAGTAGAGTCATTAGGAACCCCATCATTGGTACAACTAGAAGAACAAATAGCAATTAACTCATTCACTAAGTTTAAGCTATCTATAGAAGTTAATGTATCCATGCATTTGAAATCACTTAACCATTGAGTTACACTTTGCTCACAAGTAACAATGCACATAGAATCTGCAGCAGCAACAGGGTCAGAAAAGACACTGTTTTTGTAGTCGTTAAAGTTAGGGTAACGGACCTCAAAGCCTTCGTTAGAGATGAAAATAGTAGTATCTGTAGGTAAATAATAACAACCATCAGCAGAATCTCTTCTTATTATACTATCAATAGCTAAAGCCATGAAAGCTCCCATTTCTTGATTATAAAAGTCAGCAGCAGAAATTTGTCCAGACCCATTCCCTATTACTCCTGCAAGACCGTGATAGTAATTGTAATCTACATCTGCTGAAATATAAGTTTGAGAACCATCTACTTTGTAGGCAACAGCTTTTAATGAATGTCCTGTAGCGTTAAAATCGAGATAATTAGAAAAGCTAGTTGCCAGACTTAAAGCTTCTCCATTTGAAACTTCACAATAAGTTGAGACTTCATAACCAGGAGTGTTATCCCAATTATTATTGAAGTCAGAAACAAAAATAATATTATTATTACTATTTGAATTATAACAACAATGTTTTTGAAAAAGACAGAACTCAGGGTGTTCCGTAACAGTAAAATCTCCCCAATTAGGATCCCAGTTTGTTCGGATGTCTGTCCAATTTGATTGAGTATTTCCAGAGACAGAACTATGAGTCAGAATAGGATTATTATTTATCCAGTTGTCAATGCCAGTTCCCCCTAAATTAGGATGATTATCGAAATATTGCCCTCCTGGACTCATGTCCGCTTTAAGCTGTTCGTATTGTTGTTCACAGTTACTTATTTCAGGATCAGCACAAGCTTCTATACAAGTCTCAATGAAGTTGTCATAAAATGTATCCCATTTTGAAATAGTAATCATGGAATCAGGAGAAGAAGGATAATTGGTGTATTCTTGAGAGCTTGGATTATATTTAAATAGCGCAACAAAATCCCCATTATTATCATAAAAGTAAAGATCTTGAGTAAGCGGATCAGTAGAAGTATAACTATCAATGCAATCCAATTCACAACTATCACAAGAAGTAACAAGAGGAGGCGGCACAAAATCGTAACAAGTTTGATCTTCTATATAATTAAGCATCAATAGATCAGCAGTATTGGTGTTGACATTTAATTTTTTCACCACTTGGTAGGTTCCTATAGAAAGAGTAGCACTAAAATCCATGTTGTATTTCCCAGGAGCAACTATTGTTTCACGAATAGTTTTATCAGTAATAGGAGAAAGGTTAGTACTAGGATTTATTAAATCCACTTTAAGACCCGTAGCCTCATCAAGGATATAGACCTCTAAATCGTATTCACAGTTTCCAGAGAAACAATCCGTAAATTCAGAAGAATCTATCTCATAATAAAACGTATAAGTACTAGGAGCCTGAATAAACACAACTTTAGTAGAAGACAAGACACTGTCACCAATCGGTTTATTAAATAAATGTAGGCTGTCCGTTAACGTAGGTTTAGAAGAAGGACGCGTATCAATCGCCAACAAGTTAGAAGGGTCAGTATGCCCCATAAGCCCTGTAGCAATAGTTCTACCTTTTCCATCAATGTAAGAAGTAGAAGCCTGTCCGTTAGGATCCACCACAATGTTTTTTTTGTAATTCACCACAGCCCCCACTTCGTTACCAAAAAGTCTATCAAGCTCTTGATTTCCTGGAGTAGCATAAAAATAACGGGTATCTTTTTGTCCAATTTGATGAGTAGTTCCCACACCTGACTGACGCAGTACCCTGTTAGTCCCATCAGCCGAGTAAATAGTTCTAGTAAAAGGCCTGTCCTGAGCATTAGGAATGTAATCGGAATTTATTCCACTCTCTGAATTGTGAGAAGAATAGTAATTGGCAGCACCCTTACTCATCATGGAATTCATAGTTTCTATAACAGGTAAGGCACCCGGAGAACTTGTGTTTTTTTTGTCGAAATTTTCGAGCGTATAAATAGTTGAAGCATTATTCTTAGAAAGAATTTCTGCGGCTATGGGAGAAGCCCCAGCAGTTAAAGAGGTATTTCTAGCCACATCCGTAGTTCCTCTGTTGTCGTAATAATGAATTCCAGAACTGGTAAGCGGAGTAGGCATAACATTGACAGCTGGCCTACCTACAAAATCGTAGAGAGTTTGTCCAATGATAGCCTTATCGGTTGAGTTACTAATGGTCACACTTTGCCTGTTGTACATGGCTCCGTCATAGTATTGCACCACTTCTTTGCGTTTTCCTTCTTCGGCATAGGTTACACTGTATTGCCAGTTTTTAGTCGGGTCCATTCCTTCGAACATAAAGGCAGTTAAAGGGGTGACTAACCCATTTTTTTTATCTTCAACTTGATAGTCAAAAGGAGAGTACAAAGTACCAGCATCTAATAAGGTATTCCACGATCCTTTTCCATTGTGCCAAGTTCTTACATGCTGAGAAACAGGCCTAGCTCTAAAGATCAATAATCCTTTGGAGTAAGCCAAAGACAAGTTGTAGTGATTTTGAGAAGTATTGATACGAGTAGCATTAGCAAAGTCATACTCATAAGGACCAGCAGAAGAAAAGTTGGTGATGTTACCCGCATCAATAAACAGCCATTCTACGTCATAACTTTCAGCCCCTTCTACAAAATTCCAGTATAATTCGAGTTCATTTTTTGCAGGAATATGGCGGTATTTTACTATTGCATTTCTTGCCACATAACTGGTGTTTTGTTGGGCAGAAGATTGCCATTCACTGATTGGGAATATTTTTTCTGTTTCTAGTTCTAAATCAAAACGAATGTCATTAGGGATTGTAGTAAGTCCGACAGGAGTAACGCTATTGATAGTCACTTCCGCTTTAATGATGAACTCTCCAGGTTGCAGGAATACTTCGTAGTCAATGTCTTTGTAATTGGCAGTTGTGTTGTAATCTATCGAGAGTGTTTTACCCGATTGCGTATAGCTACTTGATGGAGATATGTTGGTGTAATAAGTAATGTCATAATCTACTGTAAAACTCCAATTGGTTCTGTTTTCTCTCAGTACATCTTCGTACCAGAGTTTGGTGATGAATTTAGTTTTTACAAACTCTATTTTAGATAAACAGGCGGTATAAGCACAAGCATAATCAGGGTCTTCTATTTTTATTGTTCCTGTAATGTTACTTCCTTTTTTTCCTGAGACATAGGTGTCTACTCCAGCTAATGTAGAACTAAAACTAGTTGCAATAAATAGAAGGATAAATAAAATGTGCTTCATGCTAAAATGTTTTTATTGTGTAGTTACTGTATGCTTTTATTCCTGTTATTCCTTTACGCTTTACTTTTATAAATTCTTTGTGGCTATTGTGAATTTTATCTTTTGGTAATCCAGTGCTTATTTTTTTGAAAATAACGTTAAAGCTTTTGTTTTCATCATCTTCATTAAATGAATAGATTATCCTAGCCAAATGACACTTAGCTTTAGTAAAAAAATAGGTGCATTCATAATAGTCATTGTTCGTAGTGATTTCGTAGTGGTTTTTACTTTCTTTATAGTTAGCAGGGAATGCATTAATTGAAGAGAGTATAGAGTCTGACTGAAATTGTTTTTCAATATTAAATGAATGGGAAGACCTAGAAACTGATATTGTTTTATAACTGTTATTTATAGATATACTATAGGACGGGTCATAAAAATCAATAAACTCGTTTCGTTTCAAAAAGTAAGATTTTTCTCCAATTTGAATTAAGCCTTTTTCTATTTCTTCTTTTGTATTGGAATGCGTTAGGTAATACATTTCAAACTCCATTGAAATATTCTTCTTTGCATATTCTTTTTGAAATTTATTTAAAATATTTTCTACTTCATTCCCTTCAATAAGAGAAAATGATAGAGAAATAAGAATAAACGATATATATAATAGGTATTTCATTAATGTGCTATATTATCTCCTGATCCTTTGACAGTAAAAACACCTTTTGGAGTTGCTTTTTTTACCTGAACTAGTTTTCCTTCTTTGTCATAATTATAAAAAGTGGCAAAGTTTAAGTTGTCTAGTTCTGCTATTAATTTAAGTGTATTGGGATCATACACATAACTTTTAAGAGCAGAGTTGGAAGGTTGAATTCTTAAATCATCCATAATACAATCTCCGTTTCCTCCTGTCTGAATTCCAATCTTTATTCCACTCATATCTGATGTTGTATTTGTAAATAAGATATCGATTTTAGTGAATCCTTCTACTGTTGGAGCTTTGTTGGTATTGAACTCGTAATGATATGTTTCTAATGGAGTTCCTCCACCTTGATCAGAAATTGAAAAATTAAAGTCGTCAGCACCTTCTGTTAAAACCCAAAAAGAAAGAAGGTATTCTTTTCCTTTTTGGAATTCTAAATTATTGGTTTTGATTTCTGTATAATTAGAAAGAGATAAGGCTTTTTTTCCTGTGTGCGCTCTACTAGTCGTGCCAATAGTTCCAACAGATTTTTTAAAATGTCCAGTAAAAGTATGATGACCGCTAGTTAAATCATTACCCGTCTCAATGTTATCAAATGCAATTTCATTGTAATTTGCATTCGCTCCTACTGCAGTCACTAATGAGTTGTCATATCCATATAATTCTGAAGAGTATATGTGTAATGGATTTTTGTTTTCCAAATCATATCCATAAGGACTGTATTTGGTCATTAGGTTAGTCCAATCCCAATTGTTTTTTTGATTTTTGGTTGTATCCGTTTCCCAGTTGTAGTATCTGAAAGTATTATACTCACCATCTCTATCTATTTCAGATAGACTTCCTTCATTCCCTTTTTGTTGTCTATCTACTTGATTCACCCAAGAGCGGTAAGCTTTCCATTTTCCTCTTCGTCCAAAGGCGTAATCGTTACCTATAGATGCGGTTAAAGTGAGTTTGTGAGTAGGATCGTAATCTAGACTAACCAAAGGATTTCCTAGATCTTGATAATCGTATGTCCATTGATCAGATAATTCTGTGGCAGAAGCATGTAATACATTAAAGGGACATCCTAATGATATACAGTCTGAACTCATTGTTACATAATATTCACTACCATTTAAAGAATATTTAAATTTATAAGTGTTAGCAGATGATTTTTCTAAACTGCCAGCAACAATTGAACCTCCTGGTGTAGTCCAAGGAAAATTATAATTATAGTAAGTTACAGGGTTCCCATTATTCAATCCTGTACTTGTAGTTTCACAATGTGAGCTAGGAAGTTTCAGTTCTACATCACAATCTATTGTATCCTTACCATTCCTTACTTGTGTAGAAAAGAAAAAAGTAAGGTATTCTTGATTGGTTTGATATGGAAAATTTAGATATTCTCTAATACCTGAATAATTGTATTCAAATGTATCACATTCACTAATGTATGTATTTAAATCTTGTACTGATCCAGAACTCATTTTAGAGTATATGTCTGTAAATAAGCTTCCCATTGAGTTTCCTTCAAGAGGATTATCCAACGAGACATAGTTTCCTACTTTCACACTTTGTAGGTTTCTATAGCCAGACTCCATAATTGAAACTGTGCTCCCTATTAAATTATTACTGAGAGAATTGTCTAGTCTCTTGGCCTCAAACGTATTGTTGACTGCGTCTATTCCTGTTACATATACATTGTCATTCTTTACTGAAGATTGAGGTATAGTTAAGATATCTCCTAACTGCAATACATCAGAAACATTCACATTAGAAGCATCTATTTTATAGTTAGGAGAGGTTCCTGTTACTTTAAAATAAGCTCTATAATTTTGGTATTTCCCTCCTAATTCTGGGTATTTCCAATTTCCTGCATAATTATAGCTATAAACGGGTTTATCCCAATCGTTTTCTTGCGTTTGTACTAAGGCTTCTCCAGTAAAAGCATCATAAGCCAAGTTCTTAGAAGTAGTAACTCTTCCGTTATCGTTAGTTACGACTTCTTTTAAAAGTCCAGTATGATATACAACTTTATTGGTTACAAGAATTCTTCTTTGTTTTATGGAACGGTTTCTTGAAAATTGAGCGTATATGTAATCAATCGTTGGACCGACAGAAGTAACAGTATTTCCCATATTAGCACTAGTATTAAGGACTTTATTGTAATCTAAATTTTCATGTTGGTACACGTAAAACTCTTCTTTTCTTCCAATGGTTTGCTCAGAGAATTCTCGATCTTGAGTTAAAACAAGAACTTTACTGTTCAATGTTTTTTCGTCATTTTTATCTGTGTGGTATTTATACTCAACTTTCGTTTTAGCACTTGATAATTTTAAGTTTTTGTTTAGTTTGTCTGCATAATTAAATGTAGCTACGTACTTTGGTTTACCTGCCATATCATTTAGTTCCACGACATACCCTTGTGAAAACACTTTAGATACTTTAGATGCCTTATCCAACCCAAATGGAAGTGGTATTGCATACCTAGCTCTAGGATGTGTCTTTGATTTATCCATTGGAGAATATCTTTCTGTGACTGGAAAATCTTCTGAAGTATAATAACCATTTACTGTTATTCCTCCTAAATTGCTAGCTTCAAAGCTTGTACTTAATGTGCTGGTCTTTGTGGCAGAAGTTCTATCAATATCTTTTGGCTCAATGTTTTCTGTTATAACTCTAGAATAACGGACAACAGGTGATGGATAGAAAGCTTCAGAAAATGGACCTTCTGTAAAAAAATCATCATTTCCATAGGAACTGTTATAGTCAAGAACGTTTGTGTAAACAACAGGTTTTTTTAAAGAATTCTCTTCACTACCTATTCCTGGTTCATAATCTGCAACTCCAGATGTTTTACCATTTTCTTTTACATAGCTGTATTTTTGTCCGTAGGTTTCTCCCCATCCTGTCTCAACCATTACTGATTTAACTCTTATTCCTCCTCCGTATTTTTTTGCATCATACCCATAGGTTTTTCCAGATTCTTTAGTTAAATAATCGGATGTTGTTACCTCTTTATTATCTAGATTAAGTCTCAAAATTGATTTTCTATCTTTGGACATTTCTCTTCCTATTCCCATAGATTTGTAATACGCTACAGGACCATCTATTAATATTCTTAGCTGTTTTATAGGGCTTTGAATTGCTCCTTGTAAATCTACTCTAGAGTGATAATCCTGGCAGGCTATTTTTTGTACAGCATTAATATCTTGATTTAGACGGCTATATTCTTCATCTTGTATCATAAAAACACCAACACTGTTGTCATCAAAATGTCTATGTGCATTATATGCTGTATTGACTTTTAAATATCCTGATACGAACTCAGGGATTTTATTTTTTAACTCTACATAAGATTTAAAATAAACATTTTGTAATCCTTTTATACACTGGTTTACCTCAATATCATTTTTAAAATCAGTCCCATCTGTTTTCTTAAATAGCACATACTCCTTTGTATATCTATTGACTCCATCAATTTCATTAAACTTCCTTATTCTTTTCGTCTCAGACAAATCTGGATGTTCTGTTAAACCAAACCCTATTAATTCAAACATTTGATTTGCTTTCTTATCTTGTATTTTAGCATAATCATCCGACTCGTAATCCACTTTTATTTTTCCTTTGGATGGGAGTTTAATTTCTGTTAGATTCCAATTAGATGCATATTGACTTCTAGTTGTTTCTGTCATGTATTGATTTGTATAAGGGAAGAATTTACTAGAAGCATAGCCAGAAGGAATATCTTGATTCATTCCCCATCTATCCGTATTAGTTAAGTATTGATAGTTACTGTTTCCTTTAGCACCTTGGGCTGCTCCATTTCCGTAATCAAATTCATAAGGAGCTAACTCTCCCTTGTTGTTATCTTGATTTAAAATAACCACTTTTCTTAATGTTAATTTCCCTCCATCATTATTAGCACCTTGAATTATATGGCTATCTCCAGAAATGTTAGAATAGTTTTCTATCCCTTTACATTGGCTGTAATCGTAATAAAATTCAATTGTTTTTATTGGGGTGGAAAGATCTTTTTTACTATAGAGTTCGATCTTATATAATTTTTTTGATCTTGCTCCTGTCGTACTAGTTATTTGATCTCTGTTATTAGCCCCACAGTTATCTCTTCTGTCGTCCGTATAAAAGATTGCTTTATGAGTTTTTGTCTCAATTTTATTTAAAAAGTATTGTTCTTTTTTTCCGTAAGTAAAAGATGCCTTATCGTCTTTATTATTAGAGTGGTTTCCTTCTACGTAATTAGCACCATAAAAAGGAGCTCTCCAATTATAGTCACTTACTTTATCATATTCAAACTTACACCAATAGCCAAAGTCATCATCTGATGGACCGTCTTGTGTTAAATCTACATAGTCGTCAGAAAGGGTTTGAGTCAATAAATAACTATGAGCGTAATCGTCCACTTTGGTTGATTTATAAAAATGTTCTTTCCCTTTTTTATTTTTATCTGTAGCATCATTTGCATCAAAAGGTATCCTTGATTCATTGATTGATTTAGGATCCACAGAAAACATAACGTCTTCTTTTTCTGAGCTATACACAGGTATTCCGTAAACATATTTCGTCCCTGACGTATTAGTCACGTTTATTTCATGGATATGATCTTCATTTCCTTTACTCACTTCCTGATGATATTCATCTGAGGGTTGTGTAGCAATATCATTGGTTACAGTATGGTAATTTTGAGATTTATTAATGTCTTTCTTTGTATAGTATCCAATGTGATTTGTATTTATATTCCTTTTTTTGTTAGGGTTAGTTTTAATTCCTCTGTTAAATGAAGACGAAGATAATTGACCTGTTTTTGCCCACATGCCTTCTATCATCATTCTTTTACTTAAAGAAACATCATACCCAACAGGAGAATTTTTTTCTATGTCTTCGTAATAATCGTCATCAGACATAGACTGTTTCCCCATGTAATCAAAATAAAAAGGCTCGTAAAGAGGATTTTCTGGGTCTTTACCTTTTAAGCGTACATCTTTTTCCAATTTACTTATTTCTCCTTTTGGATACCATAAATTATTTACCCCCCATTTCCCAGTAATGTTTTCTCCACCACCCAAAATAATATCTCCTCCAATGTGTTGAGATCCAGGAAGAAAAGGAATAGTGTATTTCCCATATTCACCCGTAACTCCAATAGTATTTTTATTTGATTTTACTTGGTGTGGTTGTAACATAGGAATATCTCCTCTGTAAGCCCTAAAGCTACCCGAAATTCCTTGCCCTGAGATAGAATAAATGTCATTGTCTAAGATTGGCATAGGTAATACAGGAGACTCGTCATACACTCCTAATTCATTTTCCTTATGGAAATCCATCAATCCTTTTTCATCCGCATCTTCTAGGTGCATATAGCCATAAGCGGGAACATTTTTAGTTTTTGCTTTTAATGTAATGGTTGTATTGGCCAACTTAAAATTTAATTTCTCTGTAAATTTTGGCGTTACATAATCTCCAATTCCCATTCCTAAATGGGTAGTTGTAATGTCTTGAGCTGAAGAAATATCTCCTATAGGGGAGGGTTTTGCAAAACTTACTCCAGCACTAATAGAGGCTGAAGTTCCATTCTCTCCTCTTAGTTCTTTACTGGCCCAATGTCCTCTTGAAAAATTTATAGATGAAAAACCAGCAGAAGTACTAAATCCTGCACTAACTCTAAAAGGTCTTTTTAAGAATTTTAAAGCATTACTTAAATCATAACTAGGAGATACTGAAATCCCGTCTTTTGAATCAAAATTTGCGCTAAAGTTAAAATTACCAATAGCCATACTTGAGCCAGCTCCTCCAGAAATTCCTGTGTAATTATTATAACTTACGCCTAATCCAAAATTAAGGTCAAGATCGAAATTATCTCCAGTAGCTTTTTTAGGATCAATTCCAAATAATTCGAGATCTAAGCCAACTCCAACAGTAGTTGTTGTATTAGGCTTCATCGTCAATCATTACAAAGGCCAATGGTTTCATATCCCTATTATTGGTAATTTCTTTACCGTAACGGAAGACACTCCCGAGTTCTTAACGTCAAAAGGCGACAAATCACCACCCCCTCAAATCAGTAAAGCTCGTGCAACTGAGCACCACGAATTTGAAATGTCCGCAGCTCAACACAGTGTTTGCGAATCATTAACGGTTACTCAAGGGCTAGAAGTAAAAAAGCATGACAATGGTATCTATACTTGGATTGATGATAAAGGCATTACTCATTTCTCCGATGTCGCTGCAGCTAGCAAGAAAAGCCAGCTTACCCAATATGCAGAACCGAAATATAGTTTTGATATCGAGATTAACTCAATTGCGACCAATCCTCCGCCATTTCTTCGTAATAAACTCACAACAACCTTAAAGCACATTGATGCTGATTTCCGCCAGCTTTTACCAAAACGCAAATTACTGCCGATTAAAATTGATTTAATCCTCGCAGGAAGTACTGATGCTTACAAAGGCTTACAACATAAATATTCGAACTCAGTCAGTGCGAGTCAAGGATTCTATTCAAGCAGACATAATGTGGCTGTGGTATTACATAACAATGACCAGCAAGCTTTTAGGACTGCTGTGCATGAATCAGTTCATGTAATGAATGCAGGTCAATTTGGTTCGACTCCGCGTTGGTTTAATGAAGGGTTAGCAGAATACTTTGAGTCGCCATTGTATTTAAGACAACTGAATGACAAAAGCCAATTTCAATTGGTAACATCTCGTCAAATTAAAGCAGCCAAAAAAAGCTACCGAAGTGGCACGTATTTAACCTTACCAGAACTACTTAATGCTACTGATGCCGACTGGAATGGAAGCAAGCGCAGTTCGCTTTATCAAAACTCACGACAGTTTATCGAATTTTTAATGTCTAGCTATCAAGGCAGACAAACGTTAAATACCCTATTTGTACAATTTAGTGAGCAACGTTGTGTTGAAAAAACGCCAATGTCTGCGCTGGAAACATATTCTGGCGGTATGCGTAAGTTGAATAAAGACTGGCTTAAATGGCGTCAAAGCTAATGCTTAGATACTTATAAAGCTAATTAGGGGAATAACACACAAATGCCCCAAAATGAGTTGACAGATGATTTCATCAATTCTTGATTAATAGAGTCTTGATATACAAAAACTTATCGAATTATGGATGAAAGGCTTGCGCCAAAGGTTGCGCCAGCGCACTCTTTTAGGTCGTAGTAAGGGTACTTTTCTTTTACTTGGTCAGGCTCGAGCCAGACAACATCACAACCTAAGTCTTGTTGAGTTTTCAGTCCTTCAAGGGCTGCTGGCTTAACATCCTCAGAAACAATGAACAAGTTACCTTCTTGCCTAAAGCGAGGCTCAGGTGTGTAGTGTTCTGTTGCCATATCTTCAGAAA
>JAVCKV010250828.1:0-15402 GCA_032274145.1 Herpochondria borealis | reverse complement strand
CAGAAGATTTATCCTTCTTTGTCTTCTTCTTCTTCTTGGTGTGAGTGACCGCGTGGCTCGCGAAAAGGTGGGAGCCATTCTACGGGACAGTGCTGGGGAGAAGTACTCTTCGACGGCGAAATCAAAGCAACGATGCGACGAATGGTGAAAGCAGCTGGCAACAACTTAGGGCATGTCATGGGGAGTAATGGCATCTGATGATTATGAAGGTATCTACTAGCCATATAAACATACTGGGTATACTAATGTCACTCAAACACGCAAGCATCTGCCTATCTCTTCACAATTCAGTTCGCTCCTCTGGGTATTGCTTGACGACAGGCAACAACGAGAATGACGGACCGAAGAAGGATTCCCCATCCATGTGCACAACTTGGGCTTGAAGATCGCCAACATCCACGAAATTGAAATCGTATGTGCTGACAGTCGTCTCCGAAGCTGTCAAGAAAGCAAATACGACATTCTTCTCGAGGACAAGCGGCAGACCGAGCTTCTTGGCTTCTTCCAAAGGTTCGGTACTGGTACCCTCATGCTCGACGAACAGTTTGTCGCGGTAGAACGTCTTGAAATTATCAACCTTCTTCTGAATCATCGTCTTTGTCAACCTCTTCGTTCGTTTGCTTTCGATGAATAGAAGCACGGGTTCGCCTTCGGAAGTCGAAAGCAGGATGAGCATGTCCACGGCCGGGTTATTTGAGCCAATCCCAGGCAGTAGGACGCTTCCATCTGGCAAGATGCCGTTGGGTGTGAAATTAGTATCACTCAGAACGTCAATCATATATTTCGCATCATCGGACACAAAGTCCACCCTCAACCCGAGTTGGAGAAGTTCGGGCTTGAAACTGATAGAATCGATGGACTGTGGTTGCTTGATGATGATCGCTTGCTTTATGCTGTTACCGATCCATGTCGCGCCTCTCAGAACTGTAGCTCTTGCCGCAAGCTCCGTGTCAGCTGGCCGCGAAAATATCTCGTACTTCGCGAGAAGATCATTCCAATTGTCTCCCTGCCAAGGGCCTCCAATTATGTCATTGCCCAACTGCTTCACAAGATCAGATATGAGAGTACCAGGCATTCCTCGCTCGCCAATCTTTCCAAGTGCTGCTTCTAATTCACCCGTTAGGTCAAGACTTTTATCAGCGTTGTCGCAACGAAACTTCAGAGCTTCCACCTGCGCAGCCGCTTTAGCCGATTTATTGGCATCGTTGATGTCCGCTTGAAACGGTTTTGCTCCTTCATCCGCCACGAGATAGAGTGTTCTGTCCTGGCAGCCCCAACTGTGAGTATGCTGGTATGCCCACCATTTTAGAAGCATGGCGACACCCGCGATGTCCTCGAACGATGTCGGATTGTTTGTGCTCGCAGCTTTCATATCGAATCTGCCGAGGTCGAACATCTTCTTCAGTAGGTTATGCAAGCGATCGCCAAAATATGTTGGCCCACCAGACTTTCGAGCATTGCCAATCACATCCAGCTGGAATCCGAGCGCGTCAAGTGCTATCCGAGGTGTCATGACCATGGACTGCGTCTTTTCACCAAACACCCAAGATTCTCGGACGAATCCTGATTGAACTGCACGCCAAGCAACGTCACCAGACCGAAGAAGTTCCATCCACTCCAGCCTCGAGTTCAACAAAGAGTGCGCGAGCGTATCCAAAGTAATCGATCGTCTTGTCGAAATACCTGGGTCTTTCATGATTTTCACAAAGTCGGAAATGGAGTTCCAACTAGTGTCAAGTGTCATGTACTCCTTCAATGAACGCCAACGACCAGAAGCTAATGCAATGAGGTAGGCAGCGCTCGCGTCAATACTAGGCGACTGTGGAGATTTTTTCAAGACCCACTGCCTTACAATCGAATGAACCTTATTGGGAATGCCGCTGATTGGTAGAACACAGATGGGATGACCCGATGTAGTTGTGACCAAATCCGAACCATCGCTCGCCGCACGAATCCACTTCGGTGTCAGTCCCGTGAACAGAACTCGCGCGTCCGGAGATGGAGATGTGAGCGCCGCAGGTTTCATCGCTGCGAGAATTGTGCCAGCATTGTGGGCAAAATCCGGCTCGTCGACCAGTAAGAGGAGCTTGTCCCAGCCAGCGATTTCCGCAGCGTCGGTCAGCCCCAAGAGAGTGGCTTTCAGGCGAAGCGTGCGGTCTTCGAAATAAGATTTCCAGGTCGCAAAGTCAAGGACCGGCTTAGCCATGTAGACGTAGGCAAATCGAATCGCAAGTGCCTTGTCAGCATTAGGCTCGGTCTTGGGGTCGTACGGTGTTTTGAAGTTGAGTGTAATGGCAATTGGGAGACATTTGGCTAGAGACTCACGCTTCTCGTCATCCATATTCATCATGTGATCTTCGATCGACATCAATGTCTCTCCTTTCGTTTTTCGAGCAGCCACCTCGTCGTGCGAGTGACATGCCAAAGCCAGCTTGGCAATCATATCAAGGGCAACTGTTTTCCCCCAACCGGACATGGCCACAATTACACCATATTCCATTCGGCCACCAGGACACCTCGGAGAATGAACGAAATCTGCCAATTCAGATAGGAGTTCAGCTTCGGCGAGTGGTTCGCTGCCGAAAGGACTCGGATTAGAGCCAATTAGACGCTGCATGTCGAACTGGGGAGGGTTCTTCTTCCAATCAGATCGCACGAGGTAGCTTGGGATATCATCCAACGTGATTGGGCCGACTGCGTAAGGCGTAGAGGAAGAGAAAAGACAATTGAGAGCGTGATAGCCATGCAACACTCAGGCATCCCCCCTCCAAGGTAACAAATACGACCACCACGTAAATCAAACAGCTTTGCTGCGGATGATACTACTGTATACAGTAGGATGTTGCTTCTACGTAAGCCCCATCCACGGACATGCACAATACAGGTTCGACTTGACTCACCTGTCGGTTGAAAATACTTGATGAACAGTGAGTCGCAGATTGCATCAGGGATGCCTTTGCCACTCAGTCTACGGTTGAACTTTTCGTCGTCAGGAGGAGTTCCAGCCACGACCAGTAGTTCCTGCTCGTTGGTCGCACCATATATGATGAGGCCCGCGGCGGTGGCCACGACATCATCCAAATCCTTTTTTTTATCATTATGCAGCCACCATGCCACATCCCTGACGAAACTGACATTATCGCCGTCCCACTTGTTATCGTTCCACGTTTTCCCTTTGGCTTTTACCGCCGTTTCCACATCGTCGCGGATGTTCTTGAGAAAGTCGACCTCCGGGAGGTTTGAACTCTTCAGAGCAACTGTTACACCAGATCTACGAGAAGATAAAGTTTGGACCGGGGGTCCATGAGGTAGTACGCCAAAGGCACGTTGGTATCCAAACGTGGCACGGACAATGGGTGATACACCCGAGGAAGGTGCAAACGCACCGGCTCCGGCTACGGACGCCAAGAGCGCAAGGCACGGAATGCCAAACTTCATGACGGTTGACGAGTGTGGTTGTGGCAGTGTTTTACTGCTGATGTTGATGTACACCTGGTCGGAACGAGTGGACTACTCGTATCTTCTGCTGTTTGATGTTGCTGTCAGGTTGGTTTTCAACGTGCTGTGGCTGTCGGAGTTGTCGGACATTCTGTGAGACGGGCGAAGTACGGACCCTTTCTTGAAATCTGATAAAATGTCGGAGTGATGACTACCGAAGTATCAAGAGTTGAAGAAAGACGGTCGTGGACCGGCATCTCACGCGTAGTGAGGTGAAATTTCGTAAATATTGAAGTAACTCATAGACGGAGATTTTCCCTTGATCTATCAAATCTTGAGGAATTGCCGACGATGCTTGTGTGTGCGATGTATCGGTAAAGAACGAGCTAATACGGGCTACGTATACTTTTAGTAGGTTACTCTAGGAGTAAAGTGTTCCACGTCATCTATTATCCGCGCTACTGTTGGTTCGTCAATCTTGCATGAGCTTGTCTTGTGATGACTTCTGTTTGGAAAGGAACCAGGACATTCTTCACATACTCGTACAGGGTAATATCGAACAGGTTTTGTTGCCGAATCAGAACGTAGGCCCTCGATCCAGAGTCCAAGGGAGGCACTGATTCTTGAGCCAAACCGTCTGTGAGTTGAGCAGCTTGACAATTCAAGACGTTGGTTGCTACCGGTGACCAACCGAAATAGCTTTCAATGTGGCTCAGTGATCTTTCCATCCTCTCATAGATGCCTACCACTGCCTTGCGACGTAGCAATTCCTTACAACGATCCACATCCTGACTTCTCAACGTTCCGCTGAACTTTCCCGTTAGAATTCGAACCACATAGTTGTTTTCGATATGACCCGACAAGGCAAACTGTTCTAGCGACATGTTCGCCAAATTAGGGTCGTAGTTGGGATCGTTCACTGCGTTCTTTTTGTTTTCAAACATAGCGACTGCTCGGTCAACTGGGTGGCGCATGGTCATCATGAATTTGGCCTTGTATTGGGAGCTGTAAAGCTGAGTGATGACATCACCAAAGAGTGGTGACACCAGAACATCTGGAAGACCTGATGGGATGAGCCCCATGGAAGCAGCATGGTCAATTCCCTGGAGAGTAGTTGGGTCAACGTTGACGAAGCTGGCTCCATTAATCAAGGTTGTCGCCAGGGTGGTATTGCTGACTTCCTTCCTGCCAACATGGCTGGCAATGGTAAAGCCCAGGCAATTTGACCAGATGTTATGTGCAACCATGGCGCCGGCAAGGGGAATATGAAAGTAGAATGGAACATCGTTCTCGTTGGCGGCTGTTTCGCCCGAAAAAACGTACCAGTCGTCAATGTTGTGCTCAAAAGAATGTTGCATCGGCGCGTTCAAAGGCGGTGGTGCAGCCAAGTCGTTGATGGCCATTTGACTCGATTGTGTGGCTCTTTGCGTCGAAGACTGTGATGTAGCACCATCGGCGGATGAAATGGTGGACACGACAGATACAACAACCGTAAGTACCAATACAAGGCCTACCGTAATCAAGGCATTGATGCGAGCGCACTTTCGAGTATAGCAAGTTCGAATGAATTTGGAGCGAGCAAAGTAGAAATCGAACCATTCTACCTTCTTTGCCGTCGCAATGGTTTCCTCGTCATTGAAATACTCCGAGTACTCATCTTGAGTTGAATCTTGCGGCTCGTCGACGAGTGGAGTCGTGTAGCTCAAGCGTTCGATGGTTCCATCTGAAGTATGATCCAGTTTGACATGCACCACTGCCCTGCCACTCATTCCAACAGTCATCATGGGGCCATCGCGACCATCAGTGACAACCTGTGCTACTTCAGGCATTACGCTCCGAGTTGATTGGGTACCACTGGAACGACGAGAGTATGCCGAGCGACTGCCGAGCGACTGTCTGCGAGACCGAGCGGATCGCCAGGACTTGTTGTTGCGGACATTGCGGCGCCAGGCTTCACTTCGAGAAGATTGAACGGAAGCCATATCGTCTTGTTCGGATTGTGACCATTGATCCGTAGATCGACGCGATTGTTGTTCCTCGTGATCACCGCCAAAGGCCTGTGAGAGTGAAATGGAAACATCTTCCGCCACCGAGCGGCTTCGAGAGGCATCTTCGTCCGTCATTCCATGCGAGGAGTGGGAGTGAAGTGACTTGGAGGCAAAGTCATAGGCCTTCTGAGCAGCGGGCATATTACTCTTGATGGGAATATGTTCCGATTCTTCGTAGAAGGTAACAGACGCAGACGATCTTTCGCTTTTGGAGTGCATCGAATGCGTTCCCAGGCTCTTGGGCTTGCCCAGAGATTCTTCCTTTGAGTATTGAGAAAAGTCTTCCGTGTACTGTGTTAGCTCGTCTTGCTCTGCGATTGATCTTTCTCTGGAACTATAGCTGATATTAGGCATTGGCCCCGATTTGTCATCCGTGTCGATGGATTCGTCGACGGATGAAGCCCTCCCATGAGAACTCTTTGAACTCTCTTCTTCAGCTTCATAAATGGTTGGTTGCTGCTGCATCCGAAACTCTCGCTTCAGTGTTGGCGTCGTCGCGATAGTAGAGTTATCTCCATCACCCCAACGAAAGCTATCATTGAAACCTTCATTGAAGCCTCCCAAGGTACTAACGTCGTCATCATCATCGTTGCCACCAAAGATGTACTGAATTGGGGACTCCATAAGCGATTGCAACATGGATTTCTCCTCGGGCTCAGGCTCTGGCTCTGGTTCAGCAGGAGGAGGTGCAGGATCCTCCACGGGAATGGGGAGTTTGGGTTCATAGTAGTCGACCTGGTGGGTGTGTTCGTCTTCTGAGGCAGCTGAGATGTATGTCGATGCACGGCTTTTGTTGTCGTCTATAGAATAAGCAAGTGACAAGTCGTCGCGCCTACTGGCTGCTGATTGCGTGTCGTCTTCCGAGCCAATGTGCAGGCCCATGAGAGCTGAGCTAACGTAGGACTTGGACGAGTCGCTCAGACGACGCCTGGGAGGTCGATGACGATCATCACCACCACCACCCCACATAATTGCTTTTGTCTTGGAAGGAGGACTGGCGAGAAGGACCTTGGTCGACGAACTCTACCCAAATGCTGTGGGTAATGGACCTGCTCTTTTGTGCATTCTACATCGACGTGATCGTGAAGACTTCAACAGCAGAGCTTATTTTTACGTAATGTGAGAGGCTTAGTTGTTGCGGCTTTCTCATCCTATCCTGATTTGTCATTCGACACTTCAATCTGCCATGCCCTGTAGAGTGATACCGTCTTCGCTGTAGGCGAGGTGACTCCAAGAATGTCGCAGAATTTTATATTTGCATACAAAAATGGATACTATTTATGAAGTCTCGAGCCGGTCATGGTCTTTTGTGGAGGCTTTTATATTTTAGCGGATTATGTCTTCTGCCGTCACAAAGTCCGTAGGACAGGCATTTTGATCGACGAGCAGAGGCGTTTGTGCTGAACAACAACGAATAACATCTCGTGATTAGCGCTACTTCTGCCTGTCACACTAAACCAGCACCACCATGTCGTCTACTGGACGAGATGACGACGAGGAACGCAGCATCGCTTCGGACGACACGCCTGCAACCTCCAACATTCAACAACGTGAATTGGAAGATCAATCGCTAGAAGAGGAGCCACAGCAACTGCAGCCATATGGATCAGCTCAACAAACACATGTAGAGGATGATGATCGCAGTGATCTTCCAGATGAAGAGATTGCTGCGGAAAGACGACGACAACGAAACGCAAGAAAGAGGGCTAGACAAAAGGCCAGAAAGAAAGCTGGCGGTTCCGTAGGTGAAGAGAGTGAGTCCTCTGGCGGTACTACTGTTTCGGAGCTCTCATCGCTCCCAGAAGACGATCAACAGCTGAGTTTGGTTTTGCATGATCGACAAAGCCGCCAGGTAGACCATGGTGTTGACGATATGGAAGAGTCATTCGCCACCGCTGACCCAGATGCTCGAGCTCTCGTCCCAGTTGGCATGCCTGCCATCGACGAGTCCCAAGCCGTAGTTCCGTATGATGCTTCTGGGGAGGCAGCACTTGTTCCTGCTGATGCTAGGGCTATGGTCCCAACTGGGGCGCTGTCAGGCGAAATGGTTCCGGTCGCAGGATCACGACAGATGGTTCCAGTGACAGGATCGCAACAGATGGTTCCTGCAGAGGGCCAACAAGGTATGGTTCTAGCTGCGGGGGCACAGGGTGTGGTTCCCATTTCGGGACAGCATCACCTGGTTGCTGGAGCAAGCGGCCAAGATCTGGATCATGTTACCGGCCATCAACATATGGTTCCTCTCGGAGATCAGCATCGTGTGGTTCCTGTAGGAGCCGTGCAAGACTTGGTTCCAGTCGCAGGAACACAAGCCCTCGTTCCCGTCGGTGGTGAGCAACGCATAGTCCCAGTCTCTGGTCAGCAAGCTATGGTTCCTGCTACGGGCTACCAGCAGGAGATCCCACCCGATCAAGAGCAGAGACTTGTAACAGCCCCAAATCGAAGAGCAGTGGCCCGAGTCGAACGTAGAGTTATTCCAGTTGACGCCGATGCTCCAACTGGGACTAGAGCTGGTGTTGCGCCCACCGAGGAACGCGCTCTTGCTCTTGTTGGAGCGCACGAGCTCGCCGAGGCGGAGAATCAGCTCGCACTGATGGAAAGCAAGTCTGCGGAGAATCAGCTCGCACTGATGGAAAGCAAGTCTGCCCACTCCCACACGTCGCTCGTGTCAAAGGGGACTACAGGATGGGAGAAGTACGATGAAAGGACTATTTCTTCACTAAAATCAGATAAGGAGCCTGTACCAACCCCAGCACGACAGGAGCATGACGAAATCTCCCTCACAACCGAAGATGTTTTCTCAAAGTACAGCAATGTTCCTAGCAAGGTTGGGGAAGGTGAAGAACTCGTGGGAGATAGTAGAACCACGGACGAAAGTGGTAGCGGAAAATCTGGCTGGAAAAAGCCTGGTTATCAAGATGAGATTTCGACTGATATTGAGGAAGACGAACAATTCGATGATATCGATGATGAAAGTACCATCAACACTTACGGATCTAACTATTGGACGTCAAGATACCCGAACAAGCCCTCTTTGCACCCACCGCAAGAAGAAGAAGAACCTGCACCGATACAAGAAGAGGAGGAGGAGGAGGAGCTGGGTGGTGAAAGCCAACAAAACAGTTCTGGATATTCAGGTGTCTTCAAGAAAGGTAGCGAGCCTCCTCCCGATGAAGAATCGTACCAAAATGACTCATGGAGATCGGGCCGCAGCTTAACAGAGAGCAGTGTTCGGTCGGCTGGTAGCCGCAGCAGGGGAATCGTACTTCGGCCTCTAACCGCCAGAGCGAGCAGACGAGATACATCTCGGGAGGTTGAAGTCAGCCTTGATGGGTTCATGCACCAACCCAAACCTGTTCATCGCGAGCGACCTGGTGTGCTAGGAGATATGAGCAGCCAGCCATTTGTCGTGAACATGGGTGATGACAACATTGGCAAGCTGTCGCGGGTATACAGATATTGCACCCTGTGTGCCATCTTGTGTCTCGTTGCGACAATCATGTTCTTCGCTGTGCACATTGGCCCATTCGTGGTTCAACCAGAAGCGCAAAGGAAAGCGACCGGAAACACACGAGGAAACACACAAAATGCGCAGAGCGCTGAAGTAATTCCTGGCACAACGACGTCTACCGGCTTTCTCGCAGAAGGGCCAATCACCCCTGAGGACGAGGCAGCTGCTGTAGCATTGGGAACTACTCCTACAAATGAAGCAGGAGAAATCATCGGTGTACCTCTTTGGGCGACTCGCGCGTTTGTGAACTGGAGACGACAATACCTCGGTGCGTCGTCCGAGGTTCCTTTCATTTGGAACCTTGAAAAGAGTGGTGCCGACATTGTTGCGGAATCTTTCACTCTTTGTCTCGGCAAGGTCATTGCTGGGGATGGAAGGCGGTATGATCCGGAGAGCCAAAATGCTGCCTTCTTTGACGACAATGTAAGTGAAACTACTGTTGACCCGGATTGCGCTTCCGACATTCAAGCTCACGCGTTTTCTTCTTGTTTGCAGGATTTCAAAGTTCTATCCTCGCCGATTGGGCATCAGTACCTTGACGTCGACCTCTTCACACCAGAAGGCGTTGACAAAGCAGGTGCTATGGGTGTCACATCGAAGCTTGTCTCCGAGTTTCTCTACACTCCAATGCTCAGATACGGAGCTGAGAGACTGTTTGTCCCTCGTACTGGTAAAGTCATGCCAGAGGTGGCTGGTCGGCTATTGGTAGTCTTTCGGGACCCTGTCGATCGTGCTCTGAACCGATACGATGCAACTCGTCTGCTGTCAGGCAATGATCAATTAACCCTGACCGACTTTGCACTGAGTCCAATCTACTCCGAAAACAATCCCTTGACCAGAGGTTTGTTGGGTCTAGCTCCGAGCGAGGGAATTGAGATAGAACAGGTTCGCGTCGCTCAACAAATCATTGACCGTCACGTCCTCGTGGGCCTCTTTGACAAGCTTGACGAGACTATCATGAGATACGAACAATTCCAACATTGGTACGTTGGTGGTAGCAACGCACAGGTTGCCCAATGTCACAAAAATGTGATGAGCAGCTTTGAGGGGGGATACCGCGTCAATACTAATGATGATGCTGTGGGCTCCAACTTGATTCGAGCGAGTTACAGCATGGACAAGCTGGTCTACGACTATGCCAAGGCACTCTTTGACGTTCAGGGACGGGCATTGACGCAGATGCACCATGCCTCATCAACCAACTAAAAGAAATGTAAAAAACAAGCGTTTTATACCCATTATTTAGAACCCTTGCGTCCACACTCTAGCTAGATAATAGCAACCACACAACACACACCATTCAGAGAGAACGCGCTCGCCCCTCTGTTATAATCCCTTCAAATATTCTTGCAACTGTCTCTTTTGAGTCTCGTCGTCTTCGGATAGCAGCGATTGAAACTCGTGCACTGCCGTCTTGACCAACCCAATGCCCGATTGTTGCAACGTTAGCTGTTCCAACACGTGTGCATGTGCTTTCTTGGAATGCACACTGGCAAATGCTAGTAGAGCACCCACGCGATGAAACAAGTCACCCCCGCCAGCTAGCTTGGCGGCGAGAGCTTGCACGTCGTCGTCATCGTCGTCAGTCGTGAGGTAGTGATTATACTCTGCCTTGCGAGCCTTTTCATCGTACAGCAGCAAGAGTTCGACGAGTCGATCCAACACATCGACATGAATGCATTTGACCAACAATCGTTGTTGGGCATCCTGAGGTGATGACGACGTCAAGTGGCGGGAGAGATTGTAGAGAACCATGACTACGTGCGACTGGACTTTGGACCGCCAGGTACGCTTGGCCTTTTTGGACGTTGCGGTACTGGATTGGGGCATCTTGCGGCCCTGCAGCAATTTGAAGAGCACAACGAGTCCACCCGCCGTCACGAGCGACTCTTGGAACGCTCGACTGTGTCGCACATCCAACAGCGCCAAGCCAACTCCACCAGCGTGCACTTGTTCCTTGAGACATCGGAGCACTAGCTCAATGCCTTGTGCTTCTAGAAACTGAGACACGAGCGACTTGGTAAACGTCAAGGCAGATGCCAAACTCAGCACTACATTCTCCAGAAACGCTGTTGATGTGGCATCTTCTGGTTGCGTTTTGCGAAACATTGCCATGGCTTGTAGCATGATTTCCAAAGCATTCACATCTGTTGGCTTCTTTGAATCGTCGTCCTCTTGCAATACAGACGTATACGGTGGCAGTGCTGTCCAGTCTTTGACAAACTCATGCACTGGAGCTTGCTGGAGCAGTAGGGCAAGAATTTCAGCAGCACGAACATGTCGTTGCGGTAGCTGAGTCACTAACCAACTCAACAGTGTCGTCTCCTTTGCCAGGTAAGCTGCTACCGATTGATTCTTCTCCAGGATCGGTGATCCAGTCAGTAGTTCCAGCTCGAGCAACTCTTCCACCGTCGTAAGGACATCTTCCACACCTTGCAACTCCTCCTCGTCATCCTCCTCGTTACTACTCTTGAGACGTGCGAGATTGGCAATCATGAGTGACACGACTTCTTCTTGTACCACTAGACGAGCTAAACCAACAATCACGTCCACAACAGATGACTCATCATTGACACCTTCTGTATCCAACCACTCGACCACAACGTGCATCATGGCAATGCAAATGTCTTGATTTTCATGCGTCAAGATTTGTGCCACGAGTGCGACACGATCTTGCGTAATATCGGCTAGTAGCTGCTCATTGGTTCCAACCAGACCTGACATGGCCTGAATGTGTTGATGCAGGGCCAGCTCTGATTCCATGTAGTCTCGTGGAGCATCGGCATGTTGTGCACGTAGCAGGGCATTTTGATGCACCAGCTTTTTGAGGCTCGAAAAAGCATGTGAAATACCCTTGGTCCAATCCAAGACCTTTTCATCCTTATGCGATTGCTCGGCTTCTTCCAACAACTCGTCGGCTGTGATGGCGTGACGTGATGGAATGGACTGCACTTGATTGCGATCTTCGTTGATTGTGATGGTGCGTTTTCGTTTCTTGTTGGATACTGGACCAGCAGCGGTGGATTGCTTGGAATCAAGATAATAGCCCGTACCCTGATCTGAGGTTCCAAAGTAGTAGCCCGGTTTTGACCCCTGCCAAGTGTTGGCTGGGAGAAACTCCTTCGCTTCAGCCCCATTCGTTGAGGAGCCAACTCCGATGATGCGATCGAGAGCATGATCCATGGTGATTCAATGGATCTAATGCTGTGCCTCGAGTGCAGATAGATTGATGATGGGGGTGTGAATGAGAGCCAATGGGCGGTGATGATGATGATGATGATGATGATGGTTGATGCAACGCTCGTGAACAGTACCGGTAGACAGTATTTTTAATAACTGATGTATAACGGTTCTTTAGTCCAGACGTCTGTTTACCCTCACATCATAGTATCATATCTAGCTAGCTAGCTGTCACCAAAGTGTATTGCTCTAGCTAGACCATCTCAAAACTCCGCCGAAATAGAAAACATTTTTTTACATATCCTTATAACACTTCTCCATGGCTCTGTGGAGGGGTGCCTGCGAATCGTACAAGTACTCCATTTGAAACCGCCGCAAGCCGCTACCAAGAACCTTCTTCTTGTCTCTTTTAAGCGCTCAATTTGAATACCCTGGAAGACTATAGAAAAACGGGCGATTAAAGAAGGTAATAATGGGACCTTGGTGGGGCTGACTCGAGTTACAAGAATATGGATACATGTAAACTATAATAACAGAGAGCTATATAATATCCCACTTTCTGCAGCTGTACCCTCAAAAATTCCGGTTCACAGCAATTAAGGCTGACATTATTCATCGGCAACATCATCATGGGCTGCGATTGGTATTCGTTCAAAGCTGCTTGCAGCTCAGGTTTTGCCATCATGGTCACGAACAAGGACATCAAGGAGGTTCGCAAACTTGCAGGATCATCGAGCAAGCAGAGCAACGACACGGAAAGTGATGATGACCAATGGGAAGACCCGCCTTTAAGCCGAGACGACATCCTGTGGCTATTGGACCAAACACCACCGGGTTACAAAATGTACGAGATCAGTTTAACGTTTGTCATGTTTATGAAGGCTGACGATAAGCTCGTGGAAAGTCGAAATGCTGTGGATTGCGTTGGACCGTACGAGATAGAAGAGCACTATGTCCAGTGTGATATCGACGCCGCACCGATCGACGGAGACGACTACCACGAATTGTGCGCACTGGCTTGTGAATTCACGCCGGAGTCGTCCGGCAAGCTGGCATTTGCTCCGGGTCGGTACTTGCTGTCGTCAACAGAATTCGACCACTTGCATATTGAGGAAGTGAAAAAGAATCCCAGAAGACGAACGCAGCAACCACCACCAACCTCGAATACGTGGGAACGAATGGAACTAACATCCCAGCGGATTTCGAGCTTGTCGTGGGGGAAGGAGAGAAACAAAAAAGCATCCCGACGAACAAGGCCGTCCTCGCTTGTTTCTTGCCCAATTTTGAGACCTTGTTGGGAGGCGCCACGATTCAGGCCACAAAGCTGGAACTTCCGGACGCGGATCCAAGAGCTTTGGAACTTGTTTTGGATGCATATACCACCCGCAAGAAGGTCCGCATGCCAAGAAGGCGGTCTAACCAGGATTTGCACAATGCCGTCCAGCTGCTAAAAGACAAGTTTGGCTTGGTGGGCAAGAATTCTAGCGGCACGGACGGTGCTGAAACCAAGAAAGATGGTGAATCCATTAAACAGCATCATCCCATGCTGAACGATGCTCGTTGGCATGATGTTACGTTCCTGGTAGGATCCAGCAAGGAAGAACTTAAGACCAATCGCGCAGTGCTGGCTTCGCTGAACGACATGATGAATCTAATTCTCTACGGAACGGGACACATTTCGGTGGATCATGCCAAACCCATCGAATGGACCGACTACGATGCTGCAGCTGTGCGCTGCGTATTTTTGGCCCTGGCCCTGCGCGGAAAAGAGGAGGTGGTGGTGCCTCTTGCCAGTGTTGAGTCGGCCAAGGCCCTTGTGAGCTATCTCCTGATTGAGACTCAGGAGTTGAAGATCTATTACGAGACTCCTTTCAAACGTGAATCTGAAGGTGGCGAGTGGTTGGTCGTGTTGTAGGAGGAGTAAGGAAATACTAGGTTGCTCAAAGTGTAAGACAAACGGGAAAGAATCTGTAGTAAGGTTGTAGGTTTCAGCTTTCTGGTGTATAGCCATGGGTGACGGGTGACAAGTAGTCGGCTCGAGCAGTCTCGTGTATGATCTGGCCAATGCAAATCTAAATCGGGCATCATTTCTTTGTCCCAACAAGATGCATCATTTTGTACGAGCTACGAAAAGTACGAGTTATGGTCTACGTACTGTAAAAGCTACTGAGAGCTCCACTTTTAACTGAAAACGCGATGGAACCGTGATCATTCGTGAATGAAGTAGTACCAGCGTTAAAAGAAACGTTATTAGTCTATCGATGTGCGCATCCTGTATCACCTTTTTTAATAAGCATATTAACGCCGGTTAACGCGAATTTGGCACGCGCGAACTAACATACAAGACCAAGGCCAAAACAGACAGATCGCAGAACTAGATAGGTAAGATTGGAACGCTATCTTGTTACAGGTCTCGACACTAGAGAAGAAACTGTTGGTTATTTTGATGCATAGTATTGTAATTTATATATAAGCGGCGGAGGCTTTGATGCTGCTTGTTGTCAAAGGTGACATCGCGCGTGCGGGTTCAATCTTGATTCACCCTGTGCAAAGCAATCGCTTTCATCATTGCTTTAACATTGAACTAGAAACACTATAGCACAATTTCAGAACACCCAGTCGGTTGGCTGCTCGTCAGCACGTTCCGCGCTACCGTCCTCCCCCCCTTCTTCCATAAAATACAGAAACATTGCTGATGCTGTTGAATCACTGCTGAAGGAAGACCGAGCATCTTCACCCTCGAAGAGAGAACTTATCGCTGCGATCACATCCTCCTCTTTGTGCAAAGGTGCCATCACATCAGAGGGGCTCTTGCCGAAAGACGAGGTACCTTCGGGAGGCATCGCCTTATCCAAGCCGTTGCAGAGAGAGGAATGCAGCTCATCAACAAGGATATCTCGTTTTCCTTGTTTATGCTCGTAGGTGGTGCTCGCTTCCAATTTACAGGGATATGGTTGCGTTTTGGCCGCATCATGATGTTGTGAAGCTACGCTCTGAGTTCGAGAGTCCTTGGGTAAAACGACACGTATTTGACATGGGGGCTGTGATTGGTAGGGAGGTGCTGAGGTTTCGGTACCTCTACCGTTGTTGGCGGGGAAGGCGCTCTGTGTCTCCTTCTGAGTACTTTCTACCGCTGGAAGAGCATGGCTTGCGAGTACCGACTCCTTATTCTTCTTGATCTTCTTCTTCATGGTTCCCTTGGCAGTCTCTGTTCGCTCCACTTGC
>JAVCKV010250717.1:0-15406 GCA_032274145.1 Herpochondria borealis | reverse complement strand
CATCTAGTAAAACTCTCATGTTTTCTTCTGGAGGAACTGCTACTGTACATGTACACTCGACAGAGAGAGAAACAAACGCTCTACGGATCGGAGAGTATCTACAGTATGCGTCGCTCTCAACTGACAGCGGTGTATTGGATGGAGTTCGCTAGCTAGTAGTCCAGGCGAGCTACTTCTACGACGTAACCCAAAGTATCTCCGCCTCTCTCTCCCTCCCTCTCTCTGTCTCTCTGGAGAGCGACCTAGCGATGGTTGGTGAACGGCTCGCGAGAGCTTCTATGGGAGAGTGTGTATGTATCGTTCTCAACTGACAGCATCTCTTTTGGAACTCTACTCTGCCGCATGCGCCTCAGTGGCGATCTAGGCAAGAAAGTCTCATGTTTTCTTCTGGAGGAACTGCTACATGTACACTCGCAAGAGAGAGAAACAAACGCTCTATGGATGGGATGGGAGAGTGTGTATGCGTCGCTCTCAACTGTATTGGATGGAGTTCGCTAGCTAGAGTTCGTTAGCTCGTTGTCTATCCGAGCTACTTCTACGGCACACCACAAAGTATCTCTCGCCAGCTCTCTCTCTCTCTCTCTCTTTCTCTGGAGATCGACCTAGCGATGTTTGGTGAACAGCTCGCGGGAGCGGCGAAACTATGCATACCCTGCACTGCGACATATACTAGTACCGGTACAAGGATTGGACGCCTAAAAGATTCATTCACTCCAGCAGTTCTTATGATGTACTCTTGAGTAGCTCTCTAGGTAGTCTCATGTTTTCTTCTGGAGGAACTGCTACACTCGACAGAGAGAGAAACAAACGCTCTATGGATGGGAGAGTGTGTATGACAGCGGTGTATTGGATGGGAGAGTGTGTATGACAGCGGTGTATTGGATGAACTTCGCTAGCTAGTAGTCCATGCGAGCTACTTCTACGACGTATCCGCCTCTCTCTCCCTCCCTCTCTCTCAGAATGTCTCGCTGGAGAGTTCTTATGATGTACTCTGGAGTAGCTCTGGAGTAGCTCTAGAGTAGGTAGTATTGTTTCCCCTCCTCTACGAGTTGGGCGGACAGTTTAACTCTGTCGAGCTACGCTTTCATTTTGGAGTTGGCGCCTGGCAGCCACTCACTCGTGGTGTTCTTTGGAAGAACGTGGCGTGCGTTCGTTTCTGGAACACCAAAGATTTCTGTGCAACTGTGGAATTTACACGTGGAGGGTTGGGCCTGCGAAATTGGCGATCATGACACTGCAATAGCCTAACTATAAACCGTGAGCAAACCGTGTTGCTTACCGTTGGCAGATTTTGACGAAGCAAAGCTGAAAACTTCTTCTTGGGCGTGCAAGTAGTAATGGAATCCAACCTTTGCACCTCCTCTGGGATTCCCATCTCCGTCATCATCAAAAAGAGCATTATCTTGGATTATATCGCTTGACAATGTCAAGCTCAAAAGGCACTTCTTCTGCTAATAATGCAGGTTTGAAACAGCCGCTAGCATCCGCATCAGACTCGGGCAATGAGACGGGTAGTAGCGATGGAGAACGAAAGCCCATGAGCGTCAGCTCCGACGAAGTCAATTTTTTAGTTTACAGGTATCTACAAGAATCAGGTACGTTGACTTCGTACCAGACTCTACGGGGTTGCACCTCGAGTTGAGAGATGGACGGACCATAGACATTCATTGGGCAAGGGGGTGATCCCCACTCAATCAGACACTCTACATGTGATTCACTGCATGCTCTCATGCTGTACATTGGTCTAACATGTGTTTCTCGCCTCATGACTGTTCTGAACGTTTGGATTTTGTCCGTTTGTACACAAAACAAAACACAACACGTAGGGTTCGTGCATTCAGCGTTTACATTTGCGTACGAGAGTTTGTTGGGGCAATCGAAGTGTCGTAACGCTGAGAAGACCATTCCTCCTGGAGCTTTAATAAGCTTCTTACAGAAGGGGTTACAGTATGTTGGTATCGAAGAGAGTCTACAAAGGGAAGGAGCTGAATCAGGCAAGAAATCTAAGGGGCAAAAAAGCAAAGAGTTCGCACAAAATGGGGAGATTGCTGATTTCACGCTTCTTGCACCAAAGGCGATACGGGCTCTCACCAGAGAACGCCCAGCGATACAGCTGAATGTTCCTGCAGCAGCGGCGGCGGCAGCAGTCAAGGCGAGATTAGAGGTGGAGGCGAAGTTGGAAGCTGAAGCGAAGGCAAAAGCTGTCGCGTCAGCAGCAGCAGTGAAGGCTTCATCCTCCAAGTCGCAATCCAATTCTGCACCGACTTCCATACCAACTCAACAATCTCTCGAAGAGCAACATCAGGCATATTCACTAAGTTCACAAGCAGCAGATCAGGCTGCTGCTATCAACCAACTTCAAGCTGCATTACCCGCGGGAGCAGCAGCTTTTGCTGCACAGCAACAACGAGCAGTAGCAGAGGCTCAACTTGCAGCGCTTCAACAACAGCAACACGATATGGCTCGTGCTGCAAGGCAGCAGGATCCCTCTGCAGCTGCCCTGGCGTTTGTTGCATCGCAGAACAAAGCGGGAAGGTCGAAAACGGGGCGAAAAGGGAAACATGGGCAATCTGGACAGGGGGCTTCATCTGAACCAGCAGCAGCTGTTGCATTGCATCTTCAAAACTCAACTAGTCAAGCTGCAGCAGCCGCAGAGGTCGTTGCTCGTTTCGAAGCGAAGGAGGCGCAGTCTCGCATCGAAGCAGCAGCAGCAGCAACGAATCAAAGAAGGCACAATGCCGGTGGCGTCGCTCCTATGGACATGGATGAAACCAGATCACAACAACAGCCACAGCACCTTTCTTCACACCACTTCATAAATGGAATGAACATGCCGGGCGGTATGGATCAGAACGGGTCTCAGCATGGGTCTCAGCATGGGTCTCAGCATGGGGCACCACCCCCAAACGGTCAGGTCAAGCAGCAGCAACCCGCGCTTTCTGTTTCGGATATGAATGCGAGACAGTCAGCACCGAGGCAACCGCCGGAAAACTCTACATCATCAGGAAACAACGCATCTTCTGATGAATCTAATACAATCGATCAAGAGGATGTGCTTACACAGGCGAAGACGTCAGAAGTGTTGGAGTTGAACCAGCATTCGTCGGAAGTTTTCATGTGCGCGTGGAACCCAGTCTTTACAGATTTGATTGCGACTGGAAGTGGTGATGCATCAGCTCGCATCTGGCAAATGGGCGGTCCTAATGCTGAAGCTGGATGTCTTACTAGTCGTGAGTTGCCTCATGGTTCAGATCCAAATGATCGAAAGAACAAGGATGTCACGACGCTGGAGTGGTCTTCAGATGGAAAGCTCTTGGCAACGGGTAGTTACGACGGTGTTGCAAGAGTTTGGAGTCGAACGGGAGTACTTGTCCATACACTCAGCCGTCATCGGGGGCCTATCTTCTCTCTCAAGTGGAATCGATCAGGAAATTACTTGCTTTCTGGCAGCTATGATCAAACAACTATCGTTTGGGATGTATCTGGGTCGGCGGGGCAAGTTGTGCAACAGTTCAACGATCACAACGCGCCTGCCCTCGATGTTGACTGGAAGGATGATACAACGTTTGCCTCGTGTTCAACAGACAAGAGAGTGCTGATTTGCCGCGTGGGAGTCGATCATCCTCTTCGTGTTTATACTGGCCATTTGGATGAAGTTAACGCAGTCAAGTGGGATCCTTCGGGGACGCTTCTTGCTAGCTGCTCAGACGATTACACAGCCAAGGTCTGGAATGTTGCCAGTGATCGTTCGGAACCCATGTATGATCTCAGGAGCCACAAGCAAGAGATCTACACCCTGAAATGGTAAGCTGGCTTGAACGTTTAGTCCGTTATCCCAGTCGTGCATGCTTCTAACCGTTCTAACCGTTTCCTTCTTCTTGTGAAATGAACAGGAGTCCTACAGGACCTGGTTCCATGAATCCGCAAAAGCAAAAGATGTTGGCGACAGCTTCGTTTGATGGATCGGTTCGTTTGTGGAATGTGCAAGACGGAACATGTCTACGTGTCTTTTCTCGACATCGAGATTCTGTGTACTCGGTTGCCTTTTCTCCATCAGGTGACTTTCTGGCTTCTGGTAGTCTGGCAGGTCAGCTATACATTTGGAACGTTCTGGAGGGAGTCCATGTCAAGAGTTTCAAGGGCAAGGGTGATATCTTTGAAGTTGCCTGGAATGTGGAGGAAACGCGCGTTGCTGCTTGCTTTTCGTCTAATGTGGTGTCCGTCATTGATTTCAAAAGACCTGGAGCGGAGAAGAGGAAAAGGGATCAAAGAGAGTAAATGTAGTGGACGACTGGTGTCTTCTTTGTAACGTTGGTTGAATGTGCTACTACGGGCTTTACCTTTCGTAACTAGAGTGCAGAGCTGGTACGCGACATCGGGCGGACGCTCTACGTGCAATTTGACCAGAAGAGATAGTGGGGGAGAATCGTCAATGACTGACCGTCGTTGATCCTCACGTCTCTCTACCGTTGAGGGGCAGGTAGCGAGATGAATCAACTGTCCACTGTTTTAATAATCGGTACTGGACGAACAGTGCTGCACTGCTCTTCTACATTCTGAACTGAACGACTACTGCAAACAATCTGGTTCACTTCTGCACTCTTAAAAAACGATGTAACCTCTAATAGAGACCGACGGCCACTGCCCAGGTTTGGCAGCACAATGTCCAGACAACTTACTTTGCCCTACGAAGGGCCCTCTCTGCCGCAGCTGAGACAGCAGTACAATTTTCCTGCCAAAAGTCTGATTGCAAGACCCCGCCTACGACTATTTGCAAAGTTGGTTGGTCAAACCAACCACGAGTTTCTCCGTGGCATTTATTAGCGAACTCTTCAGCCAGGAAAGTGAGGACCGACATCCCAAATTAATTCGCATAAGATCTTTATGTTGTTGAGAGACAAGGAGTTCAGTTGCTGAATCTTCAAATGCACTTGGGGATGCCGACAGCAATGGTTGAACTGTCACCCAGGAGAAGTTGCAAGCTTGAGTATTCATTGTTGTCTTGAGATTATCATGGAACTGGCTGACGGGCACTGTTATGACCAAACACAACGACACGCTTGTCTAGACGCCACATGGCACTCATCATTGCTATGCTGTGGTTCGATTCCCGATCTGACTCCGAGTACGAAAAAAGTATGACAATCCCGCAGCCTATTGGAGTCCATGAAAGTGTGCGGGATAGAGAGGCAGTCTATAGTGGTAGTGAGAATAAATTCCTCAAGCAAGAAAGTTAACGCCGATCTAATACAGTACGCAAAAAAGCTGGCTACTGCCTCACTCATTACACCTGCAATGTATCTTCCTACACGTGTACTTTACTCTGAGAACGGAATACCCGCAGCCGCTAGTCGTTCCTCGTAAGACTTTTGTTTCTGCACTTCCTCACTTGGAGGCGGTCCTTCGTCTTCTTCTTCTGCTTCCAACGAATGCACTGCCGTCACTTCAGGAATGTAATGCATGAGCATATTTTCCACTCCCTGTTTCAACGTGACAGAACTCGAGGGACATCCGACACAGGATCCCGCCAACTGCACCGTGACGATTCCTGTTTCTGGTTCGAATCCCACATAACGAATATCCCCGCCATCTTCTTGCACCGCCGGTCGGATGCGTGTCTCCAATAATTCCTTAATCATGGCCACGACTTCATCGTCGTCGTCAAAAATGGTGGTATCTGTCACTTCAGCGACTGACGATACAGCCGGTTTGCCAGTGGCATAATGATCCATAATGGCCGAAAAGACGCGCGTCTTGACATGACTCCACGAGTGTTCGGCGGATTTGGTGACAGTGACAAAGTCGCCCCCCAAGTACACACTCTTGACCCCATCGACGGTAAAGAGCGTCTTTGTTAAAGGCGAACGGGATATTTCATCCGAATCGGATCGAGTGGCATAGAAACCACGATTTTCAGTGTCGTCGTCTAGTTCCAAGACGGGTTTGCCAGGAAGAAACTTGAGCGATTCAGGATTGGGAGTGTCTTCGGTCTGAATAAACATGCTGCGAATTTGTTGTAGTTGCAGTGAAGGTGCAGCAAACCGCTGTCTCGCGACTGCTCTTGAAGCAGATGATCGAAAGGCTGACAACATGATTGATGGTATTCGAGGAGGAGTGTAGACTATAACAGGTGAGAAGGGGTTTGCTGATGATGCTGTTGTTACTTTTTCGCGACTCTTTTTGTGGTGAGAAAAATGCGAGCTATTGTAGCTCGATGTTGTTCATCTGAAAAATCCTTCGAAGAAGCTCACCAGAGGTCCTTTTGAATGGAGTAGCACTACTTCAAGTAGCACCAATGCAGTACCCAGTACAGAAGAGTTATCTATTAATGAGCTCGAGGATGGCATCGCCCAATAATCTTCAAGGAGTTAGTGTTCTCGGAGATTTGCTGTAGCTTCATTATGAATAAACCAGTCTGTATCGGTAAGCTTGATACTGGTATGTAGTTTGGATTGGCTTCATATTATCCGAGACGAGCGAGCGAGAAACATCCCTCTAACTAACATCCAAAGTAGGCTGATCCTTGAGAGATTGTATTGTTCCAAACCTCTTTGTCCAAGACCCGCAGCTCGTTCAAAGCACGCACTTTCAAGTCGCTTACATTTTGCGGTGAATGACCTGATTTCAGAAAGGACGTAATGTTCTTCTCGATACTACTAGGCGACAACGCAAACAGTTGGGGAGGCACAGAGTGAGAAATGCCAGACCCGAGGTTGCGCACAATGTCTTCTTGACAGAGAAACGTGGTGCGTTGTTGTTGTTGTTTCTCCTCCGATTTCGTTCGTTCACGTGCAAACGCCAGCAGAGGTTCATTGTATACTTTCATGGCGTATTGAGTATACGTTTGCAAACCTTGTGCGAGAGAAGATGTTTGTAACACCTCACAAAGGTTGCGTGTTTCGTTTCGCAGTCCAATCTGTTTGTACCATTCATAATAGAGACGTTTTCGTTGGGGCGTCCAACTATTACCCCAATCATTTCCAGTATAGTCCAACCAGCACTCACGACCCGAGCGATGATAGAGATACCCAGAGACAATGGCAGAATACCAGTTTCGCACAATCACTACATGGCGATAATCTGCATGTGCGGTAGGATGTTGACAGTTGTGTACAAAGTTTTGCGTCGTCTTGTCCATCATGCCATGTTGGATCAATTCGCAAATCTTGACTGCTCCATAGGTCCGTGTGACTTTTTTGCTCAACGCATATCCATGCTTGTGAATGCCAATGGCAAGTCGTTGACAACAGGTGCTTTTGACAGGTTTTGTTGTTGTTGTTGTCGATACGCAGGAACAATCGTCGTCGTGTTGTGCGTTCTTGTTGTTGTGCTTATTCGTGATTGCTGAGCTGTTCTTGTTGCTAGTAGGAGGTCTCAATAATAGAATGCTGTTGTTGTTGTGGTGTTCCTGCTGCTGTTGTTCTGTTTTAGGAAACAACAGCAACAACTCTGTTTGATTCGAATGATTCACGGGCAATGAGTTCGATTGTTGTCGTAAGTGTTGCTCCCGAGCAGCAACATGATCGACTACGCCCGCAGCAGCAGTCTGATTGGTAATCATTGTGCTTGCAAAGAAGAGACTCATTATTGCAGTTGTCAACGACACCACAACGACGGTGGAAACATGATGCAACATTGTCTGCTAGTAGGATGCGTGTAATAGTGCAATTATACAGTGCCGGGTAAATGGCAACAACAAAGAACTATTGTGCCTCTCTCACCGACGACGTTGCGACGACAGATGGGCGTGATAGAGAGAGCATAATATGTGTGTCGTGTGGATAAAATATGACAAATGACGCACACGAACCATCACAATGACTCCAGAATATCTATGCTGGCATAATGCCTCTCGGGACGCGTTGAGAGGTGTTCGTCCTTCGCTCTTTGGTGCATAGAGTGGGGTTAGTTCATTGGCGTACTGTCTGTGGGTAGACGCACCTCGTTCATTGCGCTAACACTTGTTGCGACTGCCAGCTCTACATCTCTTCTAAACAATACCCTCCTGAAGACATCCGTGAACGGGGTAAAGTTGGGTGATGATGGGTAAGGGTACGAACCCGTAGCTAATTGTGACGGTGCCTGCCCAGATTTCTCCGTGGTGACGGCTCGTCAGGAGGTGGCTACTCTCTCGACATAATATAATAGCAACAGTTCAATGCAACTTCTAATTGTGGAAGCCCGTGCATTTGCACAAACAACGCTTTGTCGCGTAGCTATTATTGCCCACAACTCAACCTGGAGTGTAAATGCAGAACATCTACTAGATTTTTTACAAGCGTGTCGTTTCGACCCCAGTGTATTCTACGAGCATCTTACCTGGGTAATCTGGTACACTGTAGACGCTGGACCATGTGCACCCGAGCACTGTGCGTAGTCTCTGCCTCGCCACTTCACGCCTCTTCATTCATTTCCATTCTCAATGGTTGCAGGCGTTTCTCGACAAGTAGAGAATCTTGTTGAGGTATAAGCCTAATAAACTAGCAAAAAACAGCTGAAAAGCAAGCTCAATCCACGACCAAAGGTTCGACGTCCAGCCGATCTCCAACCTTGCTGCCGTGGTCCGTAAAGCTGCAAAAGATGTTTTGCAGAATCAAAACCTCGAAGATTCGTCGTTATCCTCAAGGCAAAAAGTAGTGGTCCTCTGACGTAAAAAAATCAATCGAGCCAATACTCCATGCAGGAACACAACTGCGCCACCACACAAACAAGACTACCCCGACAACCACTACCCCGTGGTGACTTTAAACACCCACAACCTGGAACTCAGAACAGAGTCACGAACCTTTTTCAAGTCAACCACAATAATCCAATACAGCATGACAAACGCTTCTCCCTTTTCTGATGCTTCACCGCAAGGAAGTACTTTAGTTGCCCGACGCCTTTGCCAAGGTACCTGGACAGGGTCTCCTAGCCAAGGTTTTACAGTACACCAGCTGCCAACTCCTCTGCGCAGTAACGACGAGAAAGTGGCACTTCGTGCCAACCCCCTTGATTTCAATTCTCCAACTCCTCCGACCGAGTTACCCCTTCGTTTCTTGCGCGCAGGTAAGAATGATATTGCTGAGGGTCGTCGCCGATACGAAATGACATTGGAGTGGCGGAAGGAAATTGGCATGGACCATCGAATCCGATCACCCAACCCGAAATTTGAACTTCTCAAGGAGCACTATCCCCAATATTATCATTTGCGTGGTCGCAACAATGAGCTCGTCTGGTACGAACGACCAGCCGGTGTCAACCTGCAGGCTCTTCAGCAACAACACGGTGTGGGTGTCGACGAAGTCTTGTTGCACTATGCCACCATGATGGAATTTGGATGGCAATTTCACGAACGAGATGATACGGCGCGACGTATTACGGTGATTGACATGGCGGGTGTGAGACTCGCGGACGTCGGAGACATTGCTGACTTTACACGAAAATGCATCCCTACTGGAAGTCACTACCCGGAGCGCTCGGGTCATGCAATTATCGCCAATGTGCCGTCCTGGTTTAAAGGTGAGTACAGTATACTCACGCTATTGGAACCATATTGCACTCTTCTTGTCTCCTTTCACTAACCATGTGCGGCGTCTCTTCTTCCCCATACAGTTCTTTGGACCATTGTCAAGCAATTCATTGACCCTGTCACATTGGAAAAGATTCGCGTCGTACGTGGCAAAGAGCAGGTATTTGAGGCACTTTTGCAACTCGTTCCAATCGAGAACATTCCTCCCGAATATGGTGGAAAGAGCATGCCACTGGGTCAAAGCCCCGAGGAACAAAAGCTCCGAGAGTTCATGGCACACAACAATAATGTAGCGAACGGCACAGCAACATGTCAGAGTGCCAATGGGAATTCACCTTGTCCCTTCTGTACATGGCGACCAGCTCGCGCATACTAAAGATGTCTAGAGAAAAGCGAGTCACTTGTGGCGAACCAAGAAAGACACGTTTCTATTTGAGGTGCATTCGGGCTCAATAAGATCTTAGCAGGTAGCTGGTGGAGGTAGTAGACGACAAACTCATAGATGTGTCTGCTTTACTGGGGTTGATCAGCACCAATCCTCCGCCCACCTTCCCTATAATCAACGGAGATAGACCTTTACAGCCACTATGTGACAATGTTAGTAGGCATGTAACCGCTCTAAGAGGAATCTTCTTGAAAGCAGATTACATCGCCCACACGGCGAGGCCTCTTCGCGGAAGACACGAGTCTTCTGCTTCGCCTTTTCCACACGATGATCTGACGCCTCATCTTTGGCTGGCTGCGTCCTTTTCACAGGACGGTCTCACGCGGCGCGCTCTATCCACGGAGCTGTTGAATTTTTTCCCTCCTTCTTTGAAGCAGCAGCACCCACTGCTGTGCTGCGAGGAACGAGGCGCTGCGGCTTCCGATCTGCGTTAGCCATCACTTACAAACAAGATGAAGTTGCCGATGACTGACTCTTGGTGGTACACAAACCCGGTCCGCCAACAAACAGTTTGGTTAGATTACTAAGTACTAACGCCCTATAAGAATAAAACTGGAACTTCAACTTGAACTACGTACTACGTACTGGAGTACACTCCCACTACTCCGAGTAGTACCTTGTAGAATATCTTCTCAGTCTAGTTGCTTGACCGTGGCCGAACGCGTGCCGTATGTGCGTCCTTCAAATACTTAAAGCACCCCTAGGCGTTCCTCTTGGTGTACATTCTACGATGACAGTCATACACCGAAATCAGGTAGGAGGCATTGGGGGTGATACGCGAGAGATTAGCAAGTCCACATGCAAAGCTGGAGGATGGCTCGGTTCACACACGAAGAATCACTCTTTAGCTGCAACCGCCACGCCGAACGAATAGCATCACCGTGAAGCCCCCATAGTAGACCGAAGCAACCAAGAACGTGCGTACGATGACTACGTTGGGCATTGACTGACATCATCCATTCTTGTTCCTGATTTTCCCGCCATTTTCGCTTCTGGATACTATTTTCTCACTTCTTGAGATCACAACGCCCCCCTGCCCCCTCCTCACGATGACTATCTCCACCTTGCGTAGACCCTTACTAGCCGTCACCAGGAAGATTCCATTTGCCCCATTTGCCCCATCCGCACTCCTCTCTGGACCTACATACACTGCTTCGAGATACGCTTTCTCCTCTCTTAGAAGGTACGACGATGAAGAAGAGAACTATTTTGCAACACACAGTGGTCTGCCTCAGCATGACCAACACGCGCCCCTTCCACGCCCTCTTCCGGAACCCAAGCATTCCGTCCTCCGTCGAGTCCTCCCATCCAACTTGACAGCCCTCTCCTCATCCCGCGGTCGCCAGCTCTTGCTTGATGTCTTGAGCCGTGATGGTACAGCAGAATCCTATTGGTCACTGACGGAGCATTTTCAGAGTCAATCGGATCCAGCCTATTGCGGTCTCACTACGTTGGTAATGGTGCTAAACAGTATGTCGGTCGATCCACACATCCGATGCCGAGGTGGCTGGCGTTACTATGGAGACGAAAATGTTCTATTGTCCCGCTGCTGTCTTTCCGCAGAACGCATTCGGCGGATTGGAATCACCATGCAAGAATTTCAGCAATTGGCTGTATGCCAAGGATTGGCAAGTGCTGTTATGAAGCGACCAAGCCTTGGCAATATAAATGACTTCAGACGAGATGTTCGAATCACTCAGAGGAGCCCAGATACGAAACTTGTTGTATCCTTTTCAAGACGAGCATTGGGTCAAACAGGCGACGGTCATTACTCTCCCATTGCTGGGTATCACGAAGAAACGGACTCAGTGCTCATTCTGGATGTGGCTCGTTTCAAGTACCCACCATACTGGGCTTCTCTGAAGGATGTGTACCAGGCAATGATTCCAGTGGACGCAGTCTCGAATCAGCCGCGGGGGTGGTTTCCACTGGAACCGCCAATCAAGTCTGCGTCGTACGACAGACAAATAGGCGACGAGCAGCGGCGCCCGGCTAATCTAGTGCCACAAATGGGACAGCCTGACATTTGCCCCCTGGGCAAGGTCAAGGTGGAATTTTGCAAGTCAAACCATAAGAAGGTTCACGTAACGCATCGACAAGTCGTACCGTGGAAATCCTTCGTAGCAGTGAAGCAGCGCAGAGTTGTATCAAGGGCGACTTTGGGCACTGGCTGACCAAAACCGCGTACAAGTCGGGAAGAGCTATCCACAAGCTACATACTTTGGGCTAACTGGAATATTTGACAAGCAACCTATACACCACTGACTTGCCACTTTCATAGGGAGTTTTCGATCTTGTTTCATGGACCATGATGGTGTCTTACAAGACCAGTCCGTGTCACCGGGTTGTACCTGACCAGAGCCTGTTCGTGTGCCACGAGCGCTTTGTTGAAGGTCTTTGTTCGCGAAGCAGCATGCTGATCATTATACTATCCTTGTACTTCCCCAATGACAAGTCGTCCTCGTCAGGGGCCTTTCGAACTTGCATAATACTGGCCTTGCAATGACGAGCCCGAGCCTGGATGAGAGCTTGTTCGTACGCACACAAAGTCATCGGTGGTTCAATCCGAATTGGTCTGGTACTATCCGAAGACACAAACGGTGTCGTATGATTATACGAACATCACAACGAGTGGGCATCAACCGACCTTTGGCAGGATTCTTGGCATTGGACGTTTAACACCCATAAATGACTGAGCGACTTATTGAGTTAGGGACCACGCAAGAACATTGATCATGCTGTGTTACTGTTGCGACCATACCAATAAGGCATCGTTCTTACAAAACCTTGGCTGGAAAAGATCCTTGCGACTATGGATGCGAAAGGCACCCTGCTTTCACGTTGTTCATTGTGTAGATCTATGTAGCCGCGTATGGAGTCTTCTAGTTTTCGTGAACCTACTGCCAGTCGGTTCACAGTTGGCAGTGTCTTTTGAACACATGCCATCCAGATTATGTTATTGCCCAATGACTGATTCACGCGAAAGACAGCGAAATATGGACATTTCCATTCACAATTTGCAGTGCGGAGAAAGACCCGTGAACCACGTAAAAGCAGTGTCATTGTAACGGAGCAGGAACAGCGTGTCAAAAGCCATCCTTTTCGGTTTTTCAACCTCTCACAAAATCAGAATCTAGTCGAAATCATCGACAAGCTACTCGAACAGAACATACATAAACTGAATAGATCATGAAGCTCTCTGGATTTCTCTTTGCTCTTTTGTTGGTTGGGACCTACGGCCAGGGCGGTGGACGCGGTGGAGGTGGCGGACGTGGTGGAGGTCGTGGTGATGGGGGACGAGGAGGCGGAGGAGGACCAGGTAGGTGGCTTTCGTTCTGGTGTTTCCCTGATAACTGAGAGGATAATCGAACTGACTAATCTGCGTCTCGCTACCCCAGGTAATGGACGAGGCGACGGAGGCGGGGGCGATGGAAACAACAATAATAATGGAGGAGGCGGAGGAGGTGGGAACAACAACAACAACAATGGAGGAGGAGGAAATGGGGGTAACAACAACAACAACAACAACAACAATGAAGACGACAACGTCCCTCCTCAAATTTCTAACTTTAACACTAACCCAAATCAAGAAATCACCACGGCAACCTATGAGATGATTGCCCAGGTGACTGACGATGTCCGGGTTGATCGTGTTTTCTTTGAGGTCATACCACCGAACGCACGAGCCCAACGATTCCCAGCATCTCCAACTGGAGGCGGAGCTGATACGTACACTGCGCAAATCTTCTTCAATGCTGATGGCGATTATATGGCCCGGGTTCTGGCCATAGATGGTGGCAACAACGAAGTATCCTTTCCTGCTGCACCGGTTCCCTTCAGAGTCACTGGTGCCACCACGCAGCCCACTTCACAAGAAGAGATTCGAGGCCTTTTGGATGTTAGCATCCGCCAAGTCATCCAGAGGAACAGGAATATCGCGGCCACCTTTGTGCGTCTCGGTTTCCACGATTGCGTCCCAGATGGTAGGATTGACCCTCAGCTTGCTGGATGTGATGGATGCGTCAACCTCGCATCAAACCCTGAAAACAACGGACTTCGCCCAGCCGTTCTAGCACTGGCACCAATTGTGGATTCCCTCGAGAATGCCAACCTCGGCGTCTCTCGCGCCGACATCTGGGCGTACGCTGCGCTGGTTGGAGCTGAGGAGTCTCAGAACGAGATCAGCTTTACCGACAATTTTTCATTCGGCCGTACAACGTGCGAAGATCGCGGCACATGTACGGCACTTAACTGCGCTGAAAATGGTCCCGACATGCAGACTGACTTCCCGTCTCCCAACTTGGATATCCACGCACTGCTTGATTTCTTCAGATTGCGCTTTGGCTACAGTGCCGACCAGACAGTCGCAATCATGGGCGTCCACACTCTCGGAAGAGCTCAAAGAGACAACAGCGGTTTCGATGGCTCATGGGTCAACGGCGAACGTGTTCTAGACAACGAATACTATCGTCAGCTTGTTGGAAGTGATAATGGCAACAACGACCTCAACACTAACCATGAAGTGTTGGCCAATGGACCCAACTGGAGATTTGACGATATCAGCAACATTGGGCGCTTGGACGATGCCAACCGTCAAATTCCAGACAGATTTGTCTGGGAACGTGGCAACCTCATCATGTTGAACGCTGACATTGCCATCGTTAGAGACTTTAGTCAGCATATTGAATTGGATGGTGACGTTAGTTGCAGCTTCCGCAACAGCAACCAGGGCAGGTGCCCACTGGCTACAGAAACCTTGGCTCGAGCTGGAATCTACCGCGACAACAACGACATTTGGCTGGAAGACTTTAAGGATGCCTTCGAGATTATGCTCGAGACTGGCATGGGTATTTAAAGAGAACCAAAGAGAAACACGCAAGGGATATATTCCAAATTTATATAGAAAGAAATAACGAATCAGAAATCAATGAAATACTCGAAAAGGATGTCTAGGAGGGTTCGCATTCTAGATTGCACAATCAGGTCGCATTGTATCCTGGTTTAGTGGTGTCCTTAATCTCAACGATGGATTCCTTGCCACGCGGCAGCAACAGGACAGGAATGGATACGGGGTTGGAGCATCATGTAGTAGATCCAAATCAGATTCCACTCTGCACAGGGAGGCAACTAACTTGGGGCTGTCGTTGAAGTGATCCTCGGAGTCGATCAAGCTGATGCCGCCATCAACGACGACCTACCAAGGGTACCTGGATACACTGCATCGATCGATAGGAATGGCCCCAGAGTGAATCAATCAATCAATCTGTTGGCAAGATAAAGTGGAGGGTCGACGGGCGCGCATTTCCTAACGGCCACCCCTAAGTGAGTTGGCGTGTTATTAATGATACAAGATATGCACAGATTACGGTCGATGAGGGGTGGCGGAATTCAAATTTGGCGAAAATGGCGTTCACTTCTTGCGGACTGACTCTCATTTTCTCCCTTAGGAC
>JAVCKV010250606.1:0-15415 GCA_032274145.1 Herpochondria borealis | reverse complement strand
TTTTAATTGAAATTATTGAGTCCATGTGATCACCGGCTCACCGGAACATCAATCAGGTGCACCAACTGCCCTCTGCAGCCCACATCTCTCGTCAGATTTAAAAAAATCTGCGCAATCATTCCGACGCCGCTCTGTCCATTGAAATACATTTTTTCTAAAATTTTTTAAAATGTTTTGAGCACTTTGTCCCATCAGCAATCAGCACTGATCCGTGATCCTGATTCACGTCCATGGGATGTCATCTAAACTACCCGCTGCCGTGCTTTGCGGCTCCTATTACTTTCTGTTCAAAGAAGACAGCTAGACGGCAACAAAGCACAGTCGTGAGATCTTGCTCGTGAACACTCCTGAGATGCAGCTCGGCGGAAAGAATCTCTCGCGCGGCTTTCACTACTGTTTAGGTGTTTCGGTTTCTCATTTCCCGCGTGAGTTCCCTCACTGGTCCTTCGTCTCCCGCGAGTCGAATGCTGCAAAATAGTATAAAAAAAAGAGATAAATTGCGCTTGCTCAGCTTGAAGCGCGGCAAAAAGGCAAAGCAAACACCAACAAGAAGTTTCCTACCGTCGCACGGCGACGCGAAGCCGCCAAAAATAACTGTCCGCTACCGCGTGGCTTCGCACGCCTCTTCCCGCCAACATGTTCCAAGCCCCACGCAGTATTTTTGCGACGCGAGTACCTCCGTATAATAAAACCTATAAAAGTAGGAGAACCTCCGAACTTTCGCTGAACTTGAGCATATTGCCTACCCTTCGCCCACCAGCCAGAAAATGCAATAGCTCTCTTCTCCAAGAAACAAAAAGTTTGAAACATGCATCCCCACCGCACCACTTCCTCGCGCAACGGGCCTTCTCTCTCCGCCCAAATTGAGTCACGCCGTTCCCGCATCAACCTCGCTGTCGCTGAGGTCCATGCTGGTGGTCACTACGCCCCAGTTGCCGCCAGCTACGGAATACAAGTATAACCGTTTTGGTACAATGTAAACAAGAAACGCGGCAAACCAGGACGCCCGTTGAGCCTGTCAGAACGACACGAGCAGCTCTTGGTCGACACGCTGTCCTTGCTGGCCATCAATGGAATGCCGGCGAACGAGACGAACCTGCGAGAGGCGATTAAGATTGTTGTCGACAAGATGAGTCCTGCGCAGAGGCATGTCATGCAGCTCAAGTCGGAAAAGATCTCAGAGAAGTATCTACGCTGCTTTCGTCGTCTTTATTCAAGCGAGCTGCGCTTCGCGCGTCCCCTTCGTCAGGAAGCCGCCCGCTTCAGTGTGGTCAACGGCGAGTCAATGAAACAACACTTCCAGACGCTGGAGCAGACGATCGACGAGGTCCACTTCGCCCCAGATTGCATCTTCAATCTTGACGAGTGTGGGGTGACTCCAGACAAGGACTTTGAGCGTGGTACGCGACGCAGGTGTTTCATGCCGCGCCGTGGCCGCTCTAGCTCAACTGATCTCCGACTCGCGGAGTGGGCCTACAAGAACCGTATCACAATGATGCCCGTCATCAACGCCGCTGGAGAGAATGGGCCGACCTTTTTTGTTTTCCGGGGCGGCCATGTGCCGTACCGTACGGTCTTGCGAGACGGAACTGCCGTTAATGAAACTCCGGCCGCTTTTCTTCCCCGCGGGTCTCTTCTTGCCCACCGCGAAAACCTGGGCGGTGTTGACACTGTCGTGGGGGTACGCTTTTGTGCAGCACGTGGCGCCCATAACCTCGACAGGAAGGAACGTGCTGTTGATCTTTGACGGGTATCGAGCGCACGTTTCACTCCCCGTTCTGCAGCTCTTCAAACGCAAAAGGATATACGCGTAAGCTTTGCTCGCGCACACGTCTGGGAAGACGCAGCCTATAAACCTTGTGCCGTTCTCTGCGTTTAAGAATGAGGTGAAGAATATTGCAGCAGAATCTGTGCTGCTTCGCGATAACCTTCCCTTCGACCTCTTTGATATTTTTGCGCTTCTTAAGTCATCATTCATCAACTCCTTCACCGTCTCGAACTTCAACGCTGGTTTAAGAGGGCTGGAATTCATCCGTTTAACCCACAGGTTATTCTGGGCGACTCGCTGCTTGCTTCAGACGTACTTGGAGCTGGAATTATGTAGCAAACTGAGCTTTTGGAGGAGCTCAATCGCAGGTGGGCTTTGAAGCGCGAGGGTATTTTCGGCCAGAAGGCAAAGGTTCTATCCTGCTGCTTTAGCGATATCAGGCTGGGTGCGGTCATGGCACGCGACGAAAACATCGAGCAGGCCAAAAACAAGGCCCTGCTCGACGAGCGTCGAAAATTTGTTGTTGCAAAGAAGCATGCCGCGAGCGAACTGCGAGCGGCGAAGCTGATTGAGAGGCGCAAGCTTGAATGTCCAAGATAACGTCAAGTTCGGCTTGAGATGCGCGCTGCTATGGCTGGCATCGCAGTTGAGGACTTCGCTAAGAAACAGCGTTGCATGGCAGAGCGACGCGCCGTTGCCAAGGCGAAAGTCGCCGAGAAAAAAATGTGCTGACGTACCGCTGATGTCAAAGAAGATCGTGGGGCTGTAGTACGATTCCGTACATTTTCTTAAATTGTAACGAGCCCAAATTTCAAATTTTGAGTCCGTTTTGCCTTTTTGCCTTCTGAGAATCACGTACTCACTTTTATCATAGTTTTTGTTCTGAATCTCTGATTCCTTTTCAATTCACTTGGTGCATACGGGACTGTCAGAGCTTTCCATTGGTGTAAAGATCGCCAAAATTGTATAAGTAGAAGTATCTGATCAGGGATGTTGGAATATTTTATTCAACAATTTGGACCATGTCCTTTATCCGGATTTTTATTGCGTGCACTGTACCTTCGGGGCTTTATCGGCAATTTGCGGTATACGGGCGGTCTTCGCTCTGTCGTGTGGACCGACAGTACCCAAAGTTCAAATGGACCTGGAATGAACGTGATTGGTTGAAGCCAAACAGGGTACCAACCACAAAAAGTTTCCATGTCATTTTCTGCGGGGTGGCGTTTGCTACCGGCAGTAAGTCTCCACTGTATTCCATAGCAGATTATTTTTGTCTAAATTTATACACATCGCCATAAAATATAGCGTTTCAGCCCACCGCAGGAGATTCTCTGAGAGTATCCCCTACGGTGGGCCGTTACGCATAAATGGAACATAAATTAGTTTCCCAGCAGCTAAATGGGGTGCTATTAGATTTTCTGATAAATTCATGTACATATTTCATTTTCTCTTTTCCCATTTGTTCTATTTTTTGAAGTAATGTTTTGAAATGTTTGAATGATTTTCAAACCAGAAATTTTTAGTTGTAGTGTTTTTCGCAATGAACGCAATGTAAGATTTTTCAAATTCGTGTTTCTACGGCTGTTTATTTCTTAAATTGTGACAATATAGTATACTACTACATATTTTCAACACCATCATTCCCATTTTAGTTGACTTTCGATGAGTGTATATTTTCTATCAGTATGATAATTTCAGTATTCAAATGATTTTCATAAAAAAGCATATGCTTCTTTTTAATCATTATTGGTAGCTGTTTCTATGAAATTATTCCTAGTATGCTCTGATTCCCTTGCAGTTTGATTCTTCGATTATTACTATTTCTATTCTAATAGTATTAAATGTTCTCAATACTTAAAGTCGTTGGCGTTAGTCAGTTAAGTTTCTCTTTTACGATATTTTTGTGGTTTAAAACTTATCAGGACTCATGATAAGTATTGAACCTGATAAATATCTATCGAATAAAGATTATGTCGTTTTTCGTTAAATTGCAGTCTTTCACCATTATTATTTGTTGTAGTAAAATTATGAATTTCACTCTATTTCTTGATTTTCTCTCTTTTTGATATTCGTATTTTATCATATTTTTAAAACAGCTTTAGTTTTAATGAACTGATGATTTTTATTTTGAATAAACATGTCTATTTTTCCGGGGATATTAGTAACTTATTAAAGTTACGGAAAGGTTCAAAAACTTACGTTTATTTTCTACAAAGAAATATGGTTTAACATAGTCTCCAGTAAGGTCCCAAAGTTAGATCATTGTTCTTCTATTTCTTATTATAATCATTAAGTGAGAACGTAAGCTCTGCCCTTGGGCATTGTCAAGACTTTCTGTGGTGTATCATGCTTCGATCTTTATTAAAAGCCAGCAGTTTACTCCATTCCAATTCTAGCAACCCAAACAGCGGCCGCAACCATAAAGGATGCGCCCAGAAAACTAAGTGCAGTTGGTACTTCATGCAAGAATAACAATGCAAAAAAGTATGTAGCAGGAACATCAACACTTTCTATCATCGCAATAGCCCCCGCCCTACAGTTGCGCAAAGCGACCGAAAAAGCGACTTGTCCGGCAAACGAGACGCAGCCCGACACGACCATGACACAAACCCCAGTTTTCTGCAGCTCAGATAGATCGAACAGCGGTTGGACCCCACCAGCGAGGCATGCAACAACGAGTGAGAACACTCCAAGCGATATAACAGGCCAGATAAAATGGGCCGATTTGCGCATCCCGCGCACAGCCGTCGTCCCCGCCGCCATGAGAAAGGCCGATGCCAAGCCGTAGCCAGCGCCGAGCAGCTGTGCGCCCGACGGGCGTTTGTCGGACTGCGAAATTATGGCCGCGCCGGATAATGCTAAACCCATTGACACGAACTCGCGCTTGGTCAACCGCTCGTGGAGCATGATGGCCGAGAGAAGCGCCGTGAAGATAAGATAGGTTGCCTTGAAGGCGCACGAGTCGCCGGCGGAGAGGAGCGTGATCGAGTTGATGAGCAGTAAGTAGACGAGGCCGCTTAGGGTGCCACGGGTGAGGAGAAGGAGGACGGCCTTGCGGGACAGTCGGACGGAATCCCGGACGTTGGTGAAGCAGAGGAGATACGGGATGGATAAAGAAGTGATCACGAGCCCACGGAGAAGAAGGATGGTTGCGGGAGGTAGCATGAACGTGTGGGCGGCCAGACGCATGAGGATGAAGGTGCAGGTGGCAGTCAGTGCGGTCAGAAATGCAGACGTGTAGCCAAGGGCTTTGTTCCCCGCCGAGGGATTGGAGAATGCAGACGGATGTTCATCGGAATGCAACAGCGGTTGTGACTCGTGGTCTTGGCTGGGCATGGGTTTTTTTAATCCGGATGGAGGTGATGAAGGAGAGCTTGAAAGTACAGGGGGGTTGCGGATCGTCGAAAGATAGAGGGATTGTTTGAGTCTCCGATCATTGGGCTGAACACCGCAGTACCGCACATGGAAAGCCCGACGAGCTCTGTGTGCCTGAATGTAAGATGTGGGTAACCCCATTCGAGGAGATGTTTCAATGGAGTATCACAATATAGCGCACGTGGCAAACTGAATAACTCAAGTACTACATTTGGAGAATTCAGCGGAACTGGGGGCATTTACGGACAATGTTGAGAGCCCAAATAACTCTACACCACCCTTCGTTTCAATATAAAGAAGAAGAACTACATCACGAAAGTGGCTTTCTTCACAGTTGCCAACTGTGGCGCTGACGAGTGCTCAGCTCCATCAGCTGCAGTACCCCAGGGCCTTCCTTAACGGAGGGTCGATTCGGGCGACTCGGTCATACGGAAACACGGCTAAACTCGGAATGGAGGAGGGACATGTGGCTGCTACGTGTATAGTCTTGAGTGGCCCGAGGCGTGTGTGGCATTAATGTAACTTCCTATATTCAGCGTCGCAGCTGAGGGTCGTTCTTAACAGGAGTTCCGGAGTTGCTGAAGTTGCTGGAGTGTGCATTTGGTGTAAAGGCAGGGTTTTGGGAGGGGGCGGTAGTGTCGGAGGCGTCAGGAATAACCCTTACAGCGGTGACTACGACGTGGCAGAAGAAGAGTGGAGAGGGAGCGAGGCACGCGCCGAGATTCAGGGTATTGTTCTCCCTCATTTCCTGGCAAGAGACAGGTGGATCAAAGGCGAGGGATTTTGTTGGTGCTGTGAAAACTACCACGTCGAAAATATTTTCAAAAATTCGGGGATTATTTCCAAAAACACTTGTGCGAAACAATATGGAAAAAGTTTACGAAAGAAGTTTCTACGCCAGAAAAGCAGCTCGCCCAGCGGAGGAATTTCATTCGGCGTAGAAACTAGTGAAATATTATTCAAAAACTTACTTTTATGTAAACTATTCCAAGAAGTTTCGCACAACCATCGATTTTGGAAAAAATGCGGTTTTTCATGTATGAAAACGAGGGGGCACAGTGCCCCGAACCTCGGCACGCGCCTCTCTCCATCACCAATCTATTTCTGCCACGTTGCCGTCACCGCTGTATTCCTGACGTCCCGACGCTTCGCCCCCCGACACCATCACATACACCAAATGCACCACTCCAGCAACTTTAGCAACTCCGGGACGCCGTTAAGATCGCCCCTCAGGCTTTGCCGCGGCGGGGGTGTAGAGGCAACAAAATTAAATCTTTTGTCCGAGTTTTAAAAGTTGATTGACGAATTTTATGCAGAATCGAAAATATTATTTCTTTTGGAAATAATTTAATATTGAACATTCTTTTACAGTCTCGCAATGCCCGGCTGAGTTATTGATCTGTCGGGTTTTCGAAAAGCGGATTGATGAAAGTTTATGGAGACTCCAAAACGTTGTGGAAATTTTATGCTTCCGATTTTTTTCTAAAACTACAAAATTCTTTGCCGCCTCGGCATGCTCCCCACGGGCAAAGCCTTCGACATATCGCAGAGTGTAGGAAGCTACGTAAAAGACACCAACACGCCACAGGCCACAGAAAAGTATACACGTACCACCCAAATATCCCTCCTCTGTTCTATTTTATGGCGTTTCTCCGCCTGACGAATCGGCCCGAATCGCCCGAATCGACCCTCTGATAAGGAAGGCCCTCAGCATCATACACGAAAGGTAAGGCGTCGCCACGCGACACAGGCAGGAGTATGAAATTTACGAACACGAAGTCATAGCAAACGCCCCAACTTCTGTACCTAGGCCTACGAGGGGGCGCGCAACATTCTGTGCACACGTGCAAAGTGTGCACGGAATGTTGCGTGGCATTTTCAAAGTACAGTAAATCCTCTGTAAGGGCATAGGCCATGGTCAGACGTATTTTAATACGTTTAATGAGGATATGCAGATGTCGGAGGAAATGATTCGGGCGTGACCATGTTCAATGGAAGAACTGCAGCAAGATTTTTTGAGCGGATTGATGTTGGATAGTGGGAACGTTCGCAAGCTAAAAAGAGTCGTCGTTGCAGTTTGAACTGTGGACGTCTTCATCTCACTTCAAGAACTTCGATCGTTGTCAAGTCTGTTGCGTATTTAGATTCATGTTTATCATATACACATTTTATGCATTTACGTAGAAGATTACAATGAAATCGTATTGATTTTATTTAATAAAGTAGGGTATCAAAGAAAGCGGTATGCTTTATGCGGACACCATGCAAACAGAGGCCATATTTGTGTTCGCTTGATGCAAATATCTTGCACTGCACGCTTATTGGACGTTGTATAGTACTTCAGCTGTACGCCTCTGCCTACAGAACATGAAGATCTGTGCCGAATACTTCATAATTTCAAAATGCAGAATCGTCTGCACCGACAACGGCAGAACCAGTCCAAGGGATACTATTGTTCGCTAAAGCCACCGTCGCCCTCTTTTTCGCCGACCTCAGACGATACATTAGTAAGGCCGGTAAGTGAATAAGGCAGATATGCCGGTCTGGGAACGGGGTAGCCTTATTGAGGATAGCTTACTGTACTTTAACCCCTATTGTTTGTAATTTGTTTAGTGATTTCGTAATTAGGGGAGTCGTTCAATTCAATTTGAAAGTGTTTTCATCTACAGTATTTGCATATTATATGTGCAACTTGCATTTGAAATAGAGATTTTTTTGTGTTTGGTATCTACTGTACAGTACATGCAAATTCAAATCCGGAACTGTACAGCATACCTTTTAACGAACTGTCGATTTTCTACGCCACGTCGCCGTCGCTCGGTTTGACACTGGACCATTTCAGGTTCTGTACCATCCATACGATGGCCAGAGGCGAGAGTCATGCGTTCTTCTGTACAGTGCACAACTTCCTATACACCCTTGTATATCTTTTTTCGACCCTCCTTCTCCCGTCTAATACCTATGTCAGGGGCGTTAGCGATCAAACACTCACCATTGTATTGAAAGTTCAAGTCTTGTACCAGTTTAAAGAACGCCACACGCAAAACAGGATTGCAATGTACAGCTTTCGGCGGGGGATCACATCTGCGGCGTTCGCAGCAACCCGTCGCAAGTGCTATCCTCGACCCACACCAGCCAAACTCGAGCAACGATTTTCAGAAGGCAGTTCGAAGACAAATCCTGCAGGCACGACGGTTCTGGCCGCTGGTGCTGCAGCTGCTGGAGTGGCGACCGCAGGATCCTTCCTCACCACCCCGAGTTCTGACTCTGACTTGGAACACGGCGAGAATTCAACATCGAGCCAAGTTCCACCACCCTACGCAAACTCCCCCTTCCTCGTCAGCGTGTCCCGGGCTGATCCCTCCGCTGTCCAATCCCTCCTTTCCCTGCTCACAGACTCAAGTCAAACCAATGAGCTTCTTCACTCTGGTGTTCTACCAGCAGTCCTTGATGGGATTCGAGCGGCAGGTAATGACCATTCTCCGGTTCGCCTGGCCCTTGTGCGTGCGCTCGCAGATCTCATCGAAGGTGCTGTTTCCAGTCTTCAAGAAATCATCTCCCCAGGCTTGGTGGAAACTCTGACCACCCTTCTGCTTTCAACAGCTGAGCAGGTGGAGGAGTCCTGGCTCACATGGCTTTCTCGTCAGGTTGGCGCACAGAGCAATGTCCCATCCTCAAAATCTGACCTCATGTCCGGAGAAGCCTACCATGTTGCACGCGTTGTAGCGGGCCTTACTCGCCACACAAACTTACATCAAGCCCTTCTGAAGAACCCTAAATTTATACCCGTACTATGTCGAGCGATGCACGGATATGCGGACTCTAGTTCATCTCTTGCAGAACACGCAGGAGCGCGGCAGTTCCTTCTTGCTTCTGTTTCTGCACTTGCAAAGTCCGCCAGCAAAGAGCTAGTTGATGCAAATATCCACAAGCCGCTGCTAAGATTTGCTAGTGACTCAAGCGAGTCCCAACTACAAATGTATGCGATAGCTGGTATTCGAAACATGGCAAGACACCCCTCGGGTGAAGATACAAACAAATGGCACGTCCACCGACAACTGGTGGTCGAAGGATTACCGGAGGCGTTGACGAGCGCCCTCGTCGCATCAAACGCACAGACAAGAGCTTTCGCAGCAGGGACGTTTGCCGACGTCATGACGACTGGGCACTACAAGGCCCGTATCATTCAAGATCGTTTGACCCCTGCCTTTGTCCCTTTTGCAACACTCCTCGGTGACAAAGATCCCGTTGTTGGTCGATCTTTGCTACGAGCGGTACTTACACTCTGTGGCACACCCCCGCTATCAAATGATTCTCAAGCGTCATCGCTGTTCTTTTCACCAGGGCTTTCATCCGCACTCATTGATCACTGCGGCTCTTTCGTCAATGGACCTGTGGCCCGTGGAGATTTGCCTTCCATCCGGGCAGCGAGATCAATGTGCATGAGCGAAGATATTGCAAAGGGTCTAGTGGAGAAAGGCCTCCTGGAAGTTTTGTTGAAAGGTGTAGATAATTCTTCTGGCCAACGTAGGGAAGAAACTGTATACACGCTCGCCACTATTGTTCAATGGCCTGAGTTGAGCACCCTCGCAGCTCATCGTGGAACTCTACGGGCAGTGCTCAAGCGACCCTGTCTTGAAAATAACGCCAAGTCGTCAGCCATGTTTCTAGCTCGCATGGCGCGGGATTCAAGCAACCGCGTGGAAATCGCCCACTCAGGCATGCCTGTACTCCTTTCGGCCGTTGCTGCGCGCCAGAATCCTGAAGCTTCCCTGGAAGGTGTTCGTGCCCTGCATAACCTCTCTCTAGATGGGGTCGGAAGGGTGATGGTCTCTTTGCGTGGTGGACTCGCTCCCCTTATGAAACTTGCTGCGGGAGAGGATGAGGAGACGAGGAAGATAGCAGTTGCGACGTTAGCGGAATTATCCGAAGCCTTTGAGTTGGCTGTCAAAGTCGTAGAGGCAAACATACTCTCCACATTAATCACTGCCGCAGAAATGGACCCCTCACTCAGTCGGGACATTGCACGCTGTGTTGCACAGTTGTCACAAGTGCACGAAGTTCACGGTGCCCTTGCATCAAGTGGCGTTGCGAAATGGGTATCTGAGTTGGTGAAGCACAATGGTGGGAAAGGGAAAGATGCCGCTGAAACGATGTATTACGCCACCCTTGCGGTATGTAACATAGCTTTCTCTGTGGGAACGGGGCGAAATGCGATCAGGGATTCTGGAGTGTCGCGCACACTTTCTGTCATTGTCGCGTCGGGGATGGGCGCGCCTCTTGTCGTCCACAATGCCAAACAAGCAATGCGAAATCTCCGTGGGGAGGAAGGTGTCTCGATGTTGCCTGCTGAACGAATTACTAAGTCATCAGGACCATTGTGATGAAACTCAAGCCCGCATCCTGTAATATTCTCACCGAAACTTCTCGAGCTCTCGCAATCTGCCAAAGGATCTCGGACAACCTTTTAAAATTCCTTCGAACTTAGTTTTTATCATTCTATGCTAGCTTCTACGGCTTTAGCTTCAAGTTTCACACGAACCCTTGGATCTGGGCATTGATTCCCATCAAAACGTTTGCGCTTTGATGTGACAGTGCTAACCTCTCTTCCAGGTGACGGTTGTGGATCCGACCTGATCGAACGAGCCCCGTATACCAACCGTCGCGGAACACGGACTCCGTTCAGAACGTCAAGATGCACCTTTCGCGAAAGGTAGCCAAATGCAAACGCTTCAGTGTCAAGTTGAACATTCATGGCCACGGCTGCAGCTTCGGTTTCTTCACCTGCCTCTTCTGGTTTTGAAGTGGACATTGCGACAGGGTATTCTCCCTTGGTATCACTCTGTTCGACATATTCTTGCTTAACTGGCCCCGCCCGATCTTGCCGGGCTTGCGGAGCAGGGTGTAGCCCACGTTTGATTCCAGATACAGGGGAGGCTTGTCGAACATTGTGCAACTGTTCTCGGATCCTGCGATCAGCCTCCCGGAGTGCTTGCTCATTACGAAGCATATCACCACGGGCATGATGTTGAAGAGCGGGAAACCCTCCGCGAAAGCCAGCAGTTGAAATCCGACGCATCTCCTCCACAAATTGGTCTGTTGACCGCATAGGAATGCCGTCCTGGTCGCGCCGAGTGGGTCTTATGTCGTCTGAGACATTGCGACATGCTGAAAGGGACTGGCCAAGTTGTTCAATGAACTGGACCGCAGTATCGGCTAGAATGTCAAGTGCAATAGATGAGGTATGAGTAAACCCTGAGTGAGCCAAAATCAAAGCTGTCGACGCACGAATCTTAGAAGCTGGTGGAGCATCAGCCAGACTTGCTGGGTTGGGTTTCGCAGTGTTAAAAATCAATGTTATGTCTTGATGAGACTCGGGTCTGTGTGTGCCGGGCTTTGATACCGTTGAGTCGTCGGCATGAGTATCCAGTTTGGGTTTCAACTTTGCACTTTCCAACTGGCCATGTTGAGTTGTTATCGACGGTGATGGGTCAGCTGCTCGTCCATCAGTGTACGAAGCAACAGCAGCTTGGGCGCGGTGGCGCAAAACGCGCAAATTTTGCAATGCTACAACATTGCGGGCGGTGGCGCTTTCTGCACCTAGTAGTGAGAGGAGAGTGGTGGGGGAGCCAGGGGAGGTGGGTGAGGAAGGTGGGACCACTGGTGTTGATGGTGCGCATGGTTGTGGTGGTGGTGGTTTGTAAAGAGAAGTGTCTGGAAGCACTTGAGCGGAAGTGGGTAGTTCGAGCGAGGGTTGGGTCTGAGAAAATGCCAATAATCCCGTTGTAGCTTTGCTTGAGTTTGCTACTGCAGGATTAGTGTGTGACTCAGTCAATGAAGGGTCCTTTCCAAGAAGACGGAAAGGATGTGAATGTCCGGGGTATCCCAGTGGCGGGCCTGGATCGAGTTCATATCGCGGGTCGTCAGGAGGACATGGAGCATGAATTGCTGCAGTCGTGAAATCGCTTACCGCTGCAAGTATGAGGTGCGGGCGCAGGTGAGCAAACACAAGTTGAAGAGGAGGCTTTTCCGCAGCTACAAGTAAGAACCAAGTGGTGGTGGATGCCGCTGCAGTGCGGAGAAGATCGATGTCATGTGAAGAAAGTTTCGGCTCCCAAAATCCTTGTGCGTCTTTTGACAGAAAAACAGTGCGCAAGCGCTCAGCGATTGGGGAAAGTGAAAATGTTTCAGTCATAGCAAGACTTTTGAGGCTGGGACGAGGCGGGCGTGGAAGTGATACGCTGTGCTAAGGTCGGTTGGTTGGAGCGAACGGCAGCTGTTGCTCAAGGTGCTGTTTTGGCCATCTGCAAGGGGGTTCGTAGAGCGATTTGAGTTAACGATTTAATCCTGCGACTCCACGGATGGAATCTGTTAACACCTTTCTAAAACCGCCATTCTTCACCAAATCGCATTACGGCGAGCCGAGTTGCTGACCGCCGTTAAACAGCAACATGTCTTCCCCGCAGCTTATCATCCAAGATGACGTCTCTGGGCCAAAAGGAGAAACGTTGGAAGCGTGCACTCCTCTACAATGGCCGCAGAAATCTCAAGTTGACCAAGACTTTGTGCGACTGGTTGCCACACGGATGTTGGCGTGTACGCACAGGCCGCATGACCTTCTTGCGCTGTTTGTGTTACCGGCGTTGACCGTGATGAAGGTGCTACGCCACGCCATCCAATTGCTTTCCAAGGAGAACAATATCGTGGATGTGGTTGTTGACGGTGAGGCACGTGCCCATGTGATCGGTGACCTGCACGGAGACTATCACTCGTTGATAGAGCTTCTAAACAGGACTGGCCTCCCGGACGAAAAAAACAAACTGGTCTTCATCGGGGACTATGTTGACCGCGGACCGTGGGGCGTTGAAGTGCTCTGTCTCGTGCTCGTTCTAAAAGCATGGCGGCCGCAATCGGTGTTTCTAATTCGTGGAAACCACGAGACGACTGGATGTACAGAGCGGTACGCAAGAACGCTCCGCTCTCGTCGCGCTATGTCTGCTCCCTTGTCGAGGGCGACGACCTATTTCTGACTGGGGGGCTTATTTTATTTTCTACTGGCCTTTCTCGTTTTTTTTTATATGCAGGTACGGGTTTAAGAAAGAGGTGTGTCGCAAGTTTTCAAACAAACTGCTACCTCTGTTCAACAATGTATTTCGACAGCTACCACTCGCTGCCGTTATTCATTTGCTCCCTTCCGGTGGGGCGGGCAAAGGTGAGGCACAGGAACCAGAGCCTAGGCAGCGGAGGTCGAAACGCGTTCAGAAACAGAAAATGAAGGTAGGGTCGGGTTCGGGGGCGCCGAGCAGAGGTAGGTGGAGCACGGAGGCTGAGCGCGGTGAGCGTCGTATTGTGGCGATGCACGGAGGGCTGTTCAGATCGCCGAAGGGGCGGCAGCTGGGTAAGCTTGAGGTAGGGACGCTGGTGGACATTGAGGAGAGCGTGCGTCGCGTAGATGACCCGATCGATAGCGTTGCAGAGGACGTGCTGTGGAGCGACCCGCAGGTCGAACGGAACGGGGTTGAGGTGAACCGGCTGCGAGGGGCCGGGATTCTGTTTGGGGCGACGACGGTGGAATTTTTCCTGCGCAGCAACGGGTTGCACGGGATTTTGCGGGCGCACGAGGGACCGGACATGCGCGAGAAGCGGGAAAAGATGAACGCGATGCTGGACGGGTATTCGGTGGACATCGAGAGCGGGGCCGGGTACGTGGGGACGGTGTTCTCGACGGCGGACTACCCGCCGCAGAAACCGCGCGGAAACCTGGGTGCGTTTGCGACGCTGCACGGACGGGGACATAGCGAAAGCAACGCGGCGGCAATGCCCAAGTTCAGCACCTTCTCGGTCAGCTGCCGACCGTGCGAGGTCGAGTTGTTCTACGAGGAGGACGACTGGTGCCTTACGCCGAGGGCGAGCATGTCGTAAGTGCGGTCGCGGCGCGGAAGTCAGAAATTACTGTGGCCCACCCGCAAATCAGGCGTTTCGGGACGCTTCAGCTTGTCTCACGCTCGCTTAAATCCTCCGCCTCTGCCTCTCTTGCCCGCAACCCGCGCTCCTCGATTGCTGCAAGTCCTCTTCCTATCCAACCGTCTCGGCTGCTCCTCTCCTTCGCCCTTCCGTTTCTCTGCTCCTCTCTTCCGCTCCTCAACTCTCCACCATGAAGTGCACCAAATGCGGAAGCGAGGAAATTGACATTGACCATGCCAGAGGAGACGCATCCTGTATCGTGTGCGGTACCGTCCTCGAGCAGAACCTCATCGTCACTGAAGACACATTCCAAGAGGACGCAAACGGCCGCTCCAGTCTCGTCGGCCAGCGAATCCGTGCCGACGGGCGTCGTCCCTTTGGATCCACCCTCGCCGGCTACTCCCGTGAAGCAACAGAGTACACCCTCTCCAACGCCCGCCACCGCATCAGCAACCTCGTCTCACAACTCCGTTTACCTAACGATTACGTCGAAAAGGCTCTCCGTCTCTTCAAACTCGCCGTCCAGCACAACTTTCACCGCGGCCGTCGCACAGTCAACGTTTCATGCGCCTGTCTATACGTCATGTGTCGCCTGGAGAACAAACCGCAGATGCTTCTCGACTTTTCAGACGCAACCCAGACAAATCTCTACGACCTTGGCAACACCTACATCAAATTTGTCCGCCAATGCTCGATTTCAATCCCCCTCATCGATCCCAGCGTCTACATGCATCGCTTTGCCGCCAAACTCGAGTTTGAGGAGAAAACTCACGCCGTCAGCATGACCGCCCTCCGCGTCCTTGCCCGCATGCAGCGCGACTGGATGACGCACGGACGTCGTCCGGCAGGACTCTGCGGTGCCGCCCTCATTACCGCTGCCATCATGCACGGTTTCTACCGCTCACATGCTGAAGTTGCCCGCGTCGTCCGCATTGGCAATGTCTCCCTTCGAAAGCGCATACGCGAGTTGCACCGCACCCCGACAGCCGCGCTCACCGCTACCCAAATCGACGCCGGCGGTGGCGATGACGGAAAGCAGACCTCACTCATCGTCGATGACCAGCAAGAGGCATGCGACCCGCCTGCATTTCAACGCCTACCAGAGAAGAAGAGACTTGCAGAGGCTGCGCCTGCAAAGGACAACGATGCACCGCAAGATTCCGAAAATCTCACGACGGGGGAGAGCGCGCAAGCAGCACAAAAGGACTTGGGGCTCCCTCCTGGATCAAAGCCCGTCGACGAAGCGGAAATTGAAAAACTCATGCAAAGCCACATGTCGTCAAAGGAGATGCAGGACCTCGACCAAGA
>JAVCKV010250495.1:0-15416 GCA_032274145.1 Herpochondria borealis | reverse complement strand
GTAACAATGGCGATGCCTTGTACCTATGGGGCCAAGCCATTGTTGCTCGTTGTGACGGATTTCGGTGGAGTGGTTAGATGCAATTGTAGTGGACCGCATTGCTGAATTGTGAGAGATCAAAGAGTATTTGATCTGCTCCACAGAACTGTGAACTGCAAGCTTCAAGAAAGATGAAAGCGATATAAACAAAATCTTGGTGCTAGAGAAGGTGCTCGCGCACTTTGAAACTTAGTTTGTGCAAAATCTGTTTGGTCTTTGGACCCTTGGAAATTCAGAGAGAACTATTGTTACGATGGAGGCCATGTGGACTAGTGACTTAGAGAATGAGTCCTAGCTAGAGAGCCAGACGGGGCAAAATCTACCCACACTCTTTTCAATCCCTTAGCAAGATCGAGCGCTATTCCCCGTCCCTACCTGCCACCAGTTGCAGCGATTTGATCACGAATTGTGCGACCAAGATTGTGCACTTGTCCCAGTAACTTCCGATCCAACAGCATAGAGGATGGTTGGAGCTGAGCCGTTGTACTTTCAGCATACTCCATAGACATGGCAACCAGTTCCAAAAATTCATCAAGGCGCTGTGTCGTGGAGAAAAATGCAACTGGTTTAGAAACGAAGTAGGGCTCGTCGCAAAGATATTTGGTACTCAACCACTTACATCGATTGAACTTTGGAATTCTTTGCGCAGTAGTTTTTCGCGATCCATTGCTCTTTCAAAGCGCAGACAATATGCCAAAATGCGCAGGTTTCGTCCACGGTCATCGTTTCCAAAAGCAGCCTCAGCTTTGATACGATCCCTGAGCAACTTTAGAAGCAGAAGCAATTGTTCGGGAGCATTACTCGGAAGTGCAGGCTGCTTTGGCATCGTTGCATCGGCTTCATATGACCTTGCCTGTTCGTCTTGAAGTGCCTTTAGAACTTGTGGGTCCTTCGGATCTAGAGTTTCGACTCGTTGTCCGTCTTCGGTCTCTACTCCCCACAGTTTGTCGAGGGCGTCTTCCTCCATCGCGGGGACCTCTGATGGTTGGTCGACGCTTCGCACTGACTCGCCAACTCTTGTCTCTTGTTCGCGAACCATATCATTCAAGAAGTCGAGCAAAGAATCACTCAATTCACCCGCATCGCCTGAATCGTCCTGGGTTTTGGTCATCGTAGATAACTTACTGTCGAGTCCTTGAACACCCTCTGTTGCGACCGTGTCCAACAACATAGTTGTGGTTTCCCTTGAAATTCGTCTCAATTCTGCGCGACGGAATCCTTCCAAGAACGCACGAACCTTGCTCACTTCCTGATAGTGACCTCCTCCTTTTTCAACATCATCTCCTGCCATACCATCATGGCCAATCGATCGTAACTCTACCTCGTGAAGGACATCTTGTAGAACACTGCCTCGACCGGCACGCAGGGATTTGCTGGAAGCGATAAGAATGTCAGCTGGAACACGAGAGGGATCAAAGCCAACAAACTCCATGCTAGGCGCAACAGTTGTTTCCAATTTCTTGTTCTCGAGTGACTGCAAGCCTTCAGTAAATTCTTCTCGAAAAGCAGGTGCACCGCCAAGTAGTAACAATGATCGCACAAGTTCCTCAACGGTATCCCTTGCATCTTGCAACTCCACGGGAACCTGGTTCTTTTGTGCACCCAATTCCCATGGTTGATCTCCTTCGGGACCCCCTTCTCCTTCCATAAGGATACTCTTATCGCCTCCTGGGGAAGCTGCCGAGGCGCCCGTCAAATCGTTCGTGTCGCTGGTCGAATACGTAGTTACAACTCGTTCACCTTGCGCATTTGGTTCCACTTGTGGTGGAGGGGCAGCAACGTTTTGGTACGTCTTCTTTTTCTTGGGAGCCGATGTCTTCTCGTCGCTGTTGGAAGGCGGAGTCTCCGCTTTCGCCCACTCCATTTTCGTCCCACTCTTGGTCGCCTCCTCTTCAGTCCCCGGCGAGGTCTCAGGCATTGAAAAATAGAAGAAGCCGTCATCGTCTATGGAAGGCTCTACTTCGTCCTCTTCTTTTCCGTCAACTAACTCGTATCGTTCCTTGCTGACATCCCCAACACCTTGTCGAACACGTGTCGCTCGGTTCAGCTTCCGCTGTTTGTCCTTTTCGGCTTCTTCCGTGGCATGTTGACGCAGCCTCTGTAAAAGATCTTCCTTGGTTCCAGAAGTTTCAAGATCCAAATGCTCACAGAGCTCCTCGAATTGCTGCTTTGGGACTTGCTCCAGGAGCGTGGCGTCATCGACGTCGACCTCGTCGTTGCTGGTGGCGACACGAAGCGGTTGCTGATCATGTCGATGAAGGAATGCTGACTTTGGCGGTATGACGAAGGAGCGAACCGCGCCGAACAAGAGAAGGAGCAAAATAGACTTCATGACGATGGGCAGAGAATAACAAATGATTGATTCTATTTTGTGGCTAATGAAGTAGGTGAGGTGGAGTCAAAGGCATCAACATTGAACATTGCGTTCTCTGTGTTCTGCAGATGGCACTCTGCAGATTTGCCAGATTGATTTGAGATACTTGCAGAAGCTGATCAATGGTGATGGGTGAGTCATGAGCTCATTCAGGACTCAATCATCAAGTGTGTCTCTAGAACTCTGTAGACCTCGAGGACTGCGGTTGGCCACGCGCCTGCCGGTTAAGGCAGTATCATGCAAGCAGTACTTGAATTGGCGCGTGTGTAGGGGGTACTGTTTTCACGTGATGGGGGACATCAAGAACGCAGTGCTACGTGTCCTTCAGTCGTGCAAATGTCATTTAGAAGTAATATTTCCATTTTGTATGGACATTTAAAGTATTCATCATTTTCAATGATATATATGATATATTGAATCTTCTTTCCACAAGCCTCCGTTGCTCCTTAACTGCATTAAAATGTATTCGTCTCTGAATGCCTGCATAAACGGAAAAAGTATAACCTGTTGGCGACGATTCCAACCCATTGACGGTTTCGTGAGGATAAATGCGGAACTCAACACATCGCATGTTTGCCTCACCACATGCATCACTACAACAAGTGAACATCTTGAGCAAAGCAAGAGGTCTCATACAAACAAACCACACTTTGCAACATGGAGACGGAAGTCGAAGTCGTAGAGTATACACCGAAGTCAGCCCTCGATCGGGTTCTCAAGAAAGAGAAGAACAAGAATAGCAAGAACCAGGAGGAAAAGAAGGAGGTGGTTGATAGTGATCAAGATCAACAAACTACACTCGAATCACAAGGTCAAGAGCTTTTATGGGTGGAAGACGATGATGATGAAGAAAGCGGACCCAATTCGCCTGCTCCAAGGATTACTCCGACGAAGAGAAAAGGTTTCTTTAAGCGACTTGGCAACAAGAAGAGCAACACCCCACAGAAGAAGAAGAACGCCGCCGGGCAGAAAACACCTGATGGTAAGGTGGTACTATTGCCGACGGCCCCTAAGAATGTTCAAAAAGAAGCCGCACGCAAAGCACATCGAGCACGTGAACTGCTTAAGGAGGCTCTTCTGTTGGATGAAACAAGTGGAGAACGTAATGCGAAGCTTAAGGAGGCTTTTGCGGAAGCGGCCTCAGCTCGGCGATTACTTGATCCAAACATGGAGATCGGAGATACATCTACAGGGGAAAAGGAAGCGCTTGAGGCAAGTCGCATCCTAACTAATACAGGTCAAGAAAAAGTGAACGCCAGAAAAGAAGAAGATACAGAAAAGAAGAAGGCCGTCGAGCCACCTGCCGCTGCTGCTGCCGTCATAAATGACGAGGCCGCAGCCACCGACCGACAGACGAGCGAAAAGGCTGAGCCCAAACCCTCTCGGACTTTTACACAGTTTGCTGCTGATCAATCAGAATCAGCTCGACGTTTTCTCGAATCGATGTTACCTGAATTTTTGGACGAGGCCGTGTCGGACGATGAGGAAGATGAGGCAGAGAAGGAGAATAACGTCAACAAAGCAAACCCCAAGGTGGAGGATACAGTACCCTCTGAGATAGAGGAAGACCCTGAGGTATTAGAAATCGAAAGAAAAGCAGCAATTGCTGCTGAAGATGCTGAACGTAGGCGTCGCGCGGAAGAGAAACACGCTGCGATTACTCGCGTCGTACAAGAAAGCAACATAATGATTTCCACCTTGGGTTTTGACAATACTTTTCTGCAAGATAACGACACCCTTACAATCGATTCGTTGAACGAATTTTTGGATGCACCGATGTCCGCGGAAGAAAAATCGCCCAGAGCTACTCCCCAATCGGCCAGCATTTCTAAGACCGAACGAGGTGTGGTCGAGACGCCCACGGGTCCTGTGGTCGAGACGCCAGGTGTGGTCGAGACGCCCACGGATCCTGCTCCAACAACAAAGCAGCGTTCTTTCGGGTTTTTGAGTCGTGTTCGTAGCAAGAAAAAGAAAAGTGACGGAACGAGAGCTTATGCGCTACTCACTACCCCGAGGCAGAGATCCGGGAAGGTTGATCGATGCGTGGCAACCGTGGTGCCACCCAGCGATGAAAACGAACCAAGCATAACTGAAGAAGAGCAACGGAAGATGGTGCAGATCCAAGATATCGACCGTGTGACGACAAGCCGATTGAAGAGCGCGATACACCAAGGAGGAGGAGAGGGAGAGACAGTGGCATCGTGGGACGGAGTGCCGCGCCATGGTACCGCTCCAGTAGTTCTACAAGCCAAGAACAAGTCATTGGGAGTACTGCCTCCAAAGAAGGCATTCGAAGAAACATCACCACGCGATCCCGAGGATGTTCAGCCGAAATTCGTTTCCGCACCGAAACTCGATGCCAGATCTATGACATACAAAAGTTATGATCAGCTTGCAGATGGAGAGGCACTGGAAGACGTTGCGAGTCAGGCGGGCGCGCTAACAGACAAGTACGAAACCGTTGAAGCAATCTCTGTCGATGAAGCCAACCCGGCTGAGCCTGAGCCAAAAAGACTCCTGAAACGACTCTTCAGCCGCAAAACAAAGAAACCAACAGAGGAGGTCTCGAAAGAACTGAAAGAAAAAGAGGTGTCAACGCCCGAGGCAAACAGAGGAGTTCCCATTGTCTCGATTGAGGACGGTCCAACGAGTACAACTGAATCAGACGATCCGGCTGAAGAACAATTGAAAAATAACTTTTCTGCGATGACTGATGATTCGTACTTGTTGGCGGCTGGAGAAGCCGACAAGTACACCGCAGTATCGGACTTGGAGGACGATGTGCACGAAGAAGCCCGGAAACGACTCAATCATTCGAGACCTATCATTACGGACGTGGACTACATGCCTGAAAAACCAAATGTGCCATCGGGAATTCGTCAAGTGTTCTCGTGGGGCGGAGGCAAAAACGGAGGAGTCAACAACGAAGAAGCGGCGAAACCAACTTACGCAGAGGTTGATGGCGAAGGCGTTGTGCTTGCGAACGAGGCGGACATCGTCAGTGCGATCGAGGCACCAACACCCCGACAAGCAGAGTTGGAAGAGCAAATCGATATCACTAGATCAGTGACAAATGACTGTGGCGTGAAGAGATCGGATTCGTTCGAGAAGGAACTGGAGGCCACGACAGAGAAAAACGCGAAGCAACGTGAGTTACATGTAGCAGCTGCTGCCTCCACTGCTGCCTCCAAACCGAATGTCACCAAACCGAAGAAGAAGCGATTTGGCGGCTTATTCAAGAAAAAGGCTTCTGCGGCAGCACAGTGATCTTTCCTAGCTTTGCATATGAAACACAATAGTATAGTATTATCAGTGTATCAGCTATCATCTCCGCAGGTGTCGCTCAAATTCTTAGTTGACATTCACGCATATCAAGTGTCGGATTGGCAGGAATGTGTTGTATTAGATTGTCAACTAGAGAGACTCCTCAGACTTGTAGCACAACGTATGAATATGACAGTTTGCAAGATTCGACAGCACATTGTATACGCTGATTGCCGACAACCCCATCATGGAGGAATCGACGGCACGGCCCATGTCAAAATTGCTATATTTCTAGAAGTGCGATTCATCATCGCATGACTGTTTTGATTCCGTGAATCTCGGGCTGGCGTTACTCTAGCTACCCTTCACATTGATCTCGATATCGGCCTCGGCAGCGACATTTGACAAAGAGACATAGTCCATCTGCTGTGATAGGACTGTAGAAAGAGATTCAGTTTCCGCAGTTACAGATATCACAGCGTGTTCTTCACTGCTCTCCTCATCGGAATCGGACCACTTGGGTTCCACAGAAGTTGTGGAAACGTCGTTGGAGCTGCCACTCGATTCTTGCTGGCGACGGTACGATCGTGCTTCCGAAGAGATAGATACCAGCACAGATTTGACTTGATCTTGTTCCTCAGTGATGTCCGGGCTAACCCGTCTGCGTTTGTCGGCATGTTCAAAGCAGGGGTCAGTTTCGATTACAATGCGCCTCGCCGCCTTTCCCTTCTCCTTTATTTTAGCCGTCTCTTGCAAAACCCATTGCCAATCAGCAAAGGATTGAGGTTGTTCCTTCACTACTAGAGGGGTGCATCTTTGCGGTCTTTCACAGGATTCGCTTCGTGTAAGCGATGGTCTTTTCTCGAAGCAAGCTGAATCAACTCTGGTTATTGCAGCATGAGGTGTTGTTTGCTCCCTTGTTGTGTTGCATTCGGTCGGATCCCGCATTTGTTCCTTTCCTCTTCGCTTACCCATGGTACGTGTAGTTCGTTGGTCTTGAAGGCACTTGTTGTTGTTCTTTTGTTGTTACGACAATGAAATATATCTCGACGTAAGGTGTTACTTGTTTTTGCTGTTCGCTTTTTATGTGCTCATCTGTTTGTTGTTGCGAAACAATGTGATGGGGCGTCGAGCGTGTCATAAGGAAATGTTGTGATGTGTTTGAAAATAAAATGTGACGTGAAGATTCTGCGATCGTCTGGGTGAGTCGTGCATAAAAACGAGAACTCTAACGACGTCCAAAACAAGATCAGAGAACCTTCGCTTTCTTGGGCATCGCAAGAGCATGTCAGTCTCAAGCCATTCCTGAATCATGGCTGCTGACACGAAGGTGCTGTTGGACGTACTTCAGAGGGCTATGACTACCTGGTACACGCAGCCTGTATCACCTAGAAAGGCCCCATCATATAGCTAAAGGGCAAGGCGCACAACTCTTGTTCACCTTTCCCACAACATAAGTTGGGGTGAAGGTCAAGAACAGGGGTGTCAGTAAAAATTGGAAACCTCGCCATGTACAATAGACAACCTTTCGTGGCCGGCAAGGGTGGATTATCGACAGGTGATATGTCATAGAGCGAGTGCATGCCGTGATACTGGAATCACTGGTTTCTCTTTCATTGATAAACTCTCGAGGAATGGCTCCCAATATTAAAAGCGCCCCCTTCAATGTGTACACACACCAGCAGCGATCAAATATAATCATCAGTGCGAATCGATCGATCAAATTCATCATTTGAATGGTGGATTGCTCGCGCGTATTGTGTTTCGAATTCGGTAGCAGCTATTCAGTTTGCTCCTTGTCGAGAAGCGGTAGTTTGTCGCAACTTGAAGCAGGATCCATTGCGCTCGAGTGAGTTGAGCGAAGGACTTGGATTGATTCGACCTCGGGCTAGCTAGTTTTCCCTCACACCAAACCTCTTCTTTTTCCGACAAACCACAATCGCTATGATAAACCAACTTCACTCGTCGGTTGCAGCGATGTTGTAGCTTGTTGGTTGAAGCATGGGTTGAAGTTAGTTCTCTCTACTCTCTAGTAGACTACAGTACTTACTGTACAGGGATGTGAGAAATACAGCACCAGTACCACGGTGCACAGTATGCAGTATGCAGTATGCAGTACTGCCATTTTTGTGCGGTTGACGACAGAGGATGGGTCGTCATCCTCATTTCCTGCACACACAACAACCTACCAAAGCCTGATTCAACAAGCAGCCTTTGAACGACAGCAATACGTTGATTGTTCCCCTTACGTTTACAGTTCCGCTTACGTCCTCCCCTGAAACTGAACAAGTCAGAATATTGGATTGGAAAGATTTGAGATTCTGGATATTTCTCGACGCTTGAAGTGCCTCCATGTTGTCAGCAACGTATCTTTTGAACAGGACGAGGCTCGTTCTTCGGCCCATGGTCGTTGGGCGATCCTTACATTCTCTCCCAATGGAGTCCCCTGTCGTGAATGCCATGTGGAGACCCTCTCTCTGGGACTCGCTCCGGACAATGTCACTACCAAGTCTTGAAGACATTTCCTTTTGGAACATGAGCAGCACCTTGAAGAAGCGCCGAGCCAAGATGAACAAACACAAGTTGAAGAAGAGGCGAAAGAAGCTGAGACTTAAGTCAAAGTAATCTTCCAAACAGCCAAATGGTGCAAAATGAGTGATCATTTAGAAGTATTCAAAAGGCTGAATTACCCCGTTGGTCGTAACTACTAAGTAGATGACTTCAATGTTTATCAGGTGCTTTTGTACTAGAAAACTGTATTCCATCCACAGCCTTGTACTCTTGTTGAACGCGAGAAGCCCATGAGTCACCATTAGGACAAGACGTAGACTTATTTGTGTGGACGTGACGTTGAAGAACTAGCACAGCCTAGCTACGAGTGTTACGTGATGTATGGAATGACTGAATCTGGATAATATTAGATGACACTGATGAACGACGAAGATCAAAGATCCAACTACAAAGAACGAGTCAGAGTACACATAGCTATCGGCAGGCATGCGCAGCGTGAAGCGATGCCGAACAAAGACTATGGGTAGTCTACCCGAGAGAAATCTGCATACATCCTTGTCGAGGCTTCTCATTTATTCAGATGTTGGTACTGTATGTCTTCCGCAAACCACATGGCTTTCCGCATTCTTAGTAGGAAATAGAACTGCGATGTAGCACCAAATACCAACAAAGCAAGCAAATCAAAATGACCAAAACTGCTCCTCGTCTCAATATACGAATGCGTCGATCGCGTTCGCGATCAAGTTCGACCTGTACCTGGGACACCATGAAACTCAAGCCGCTCTCCACCACCAACATGCTGGGTCGAGCATTCGGGAAAAAAGACCAACAACGTTGCAGTAGGTCCTTTACTTCTGACGGCCACTCTTGTTTCAACCTTGGTCGCTCTTGGCCATTGGCAACCATGTTAAGGTGCTGCTCTTCAGTCATGTTCTTAAAGGCGCTTTCGCCGCTAAGAATCTCCCAAAGGATTACTCCAAAACCATAGACATCCACCTTTTCATTGTAACGCCAACCTTTTGCCACTTCAGGGGCCATGGTTCGGTAGCTCCCTGCCTGCCCAGATAATCGATACTTACCATTCTCTTCGTTTGACGCTTTCAGCTCCTTGGCGAGCCCAAAGTCTAGATTCAAAAAGGCGTGTGAGTATGACCCTTCCTAGAGTATACCGCGCAGACTGAGTGCTTTTGCCAGAACAACGTACCGAACAGCTTGACGACCCCATTATCGTCAAGACCTACATTACTCAGCTTGAGGTCTCGATATATGACATGCTTAGAGTGCATGTACTGAAGTGCCCGAGCGATCTGTAAACCCCACTGCAAGCGCTTCAGCAAGTCCGCTTTGGAGACAACGGGAGATCCCCGTGTCACATCGGCCAACGTATGCTGTACAAGCTCTAGCACCACAAAGAAATCCTCCACGTCGTCAGACGATCCCATGCCATGAATGGCGATGATATTTTCATGTTGCAATGCAGAAAGAAAGTGAGCTTCTCGTACCAAGTCAGAAGTACCAGTGGAACGCTGCTGTGAGTCGTGGCATGGCAAAGGAAACTTGATAGCTAGTCTACGAGTATCTTCCTCAGATGCTTCTTCGAACTCAAAAACTTGACAGAAACCACCTTCACCTAGCTGTTCACCTAGAGGACATGGTTTTTGGAGAACCGGTGGGACTGTTTTCGAAAACTCAGCAAAGAGTTTGGACTCGTGGAAGAGATTGTTCACTGCAACATTGACAGCGCTTTGGAGAGCTTGTGATTCTTCGGGAGTCAAGACAACAAGGTCAGTCACTTCACTTTCTTCTAGATCTTCTGTTGCCGCGAGAGTCTTGTAGGAGGCGGCAGGTGAGAGAGATTCCATCTTGCGTTGTCGAAGGACCATGTACTTCAGATCAATCCAACAATGATGTCGTCAACATTTTTTATTTTTTACAGTGATGAGGGCGATGCAGGCTTCCTGTGGTACCATGGGTCGTGGGACAGTACTCAGTACATGTACGAGCTGTACTTACCATAAGGTACCTGAAACTAGTTCTATGTTACGATTACATGAGCTCTGGTCTCAGCTGGAGTCTGGTGACTGCCGTAGCCAACTATATGCAGAGCGCACACAGCCTAAAGCTGTTGTTCCGTCGCGCTGGATGTTGTCAAGAGACTGAATGCACTAAACTAGGCGTCGTCGAGTGCTGCGAGCCCGGGCAACATCTTTCCCTCCAACAACTCTAGAGACGCACCTCCTCCGGTCGAGACGTGTGACATCCGCTTGGCATCGCCAGACTTCTCAGCAGCACTGGCAGAATCACCTCCGCCAATGATGGTCAACATATCCGACTGCTGTGTGCCGTCGCCCATTGCCTTGGCAATCGCAAACGTGCCCTTCGAGTATGTATCGAGTTCAAATACGCCCATTGGACCGTTCCAAACTGCAGTCTTGCACCCTGAAATCACCTTTTGATACTTCTCAATTGTGTTGGGGCCAATATCAAGTGCCATGTATCCGTCGGGAACGTTAGCATCATCAGTGACCAGAGGTTTATCAGTTGTCTTACATTCAGTGTGGCAAACGTGATCAACCGGCAAGTGGACGGCGATCCCCTTTTCTTCCGCACTTTTCAGAAGCTTTGACGCAAGCTCAATAATGTCAACAGATGCGCCGTATCGATCGGTAAAGGATTGGCCTGCTTCACAGAAGGACTTGCCAATCGAAAATCCCTGCGCCTTGAGGAAGGTGTACGCCATGGCACCACCAATGATCAAGACGTCAATCTTGTGAAGCAAGTTCTCGAGCAACATAATCTTGTCGGATACTTTGGCCCCACCCACAATGGCTACCACCGGTTCTGGTGGTTGACCCAGGACCCGTGCAAACGCGTCAATCTCTCGACGAACCAGATACCCTGCAGTCCCATGACCAAGTACTTCTGGTATCCCTGTCATGCTTGCAGCGTCACGATGGGCGGTTCCAAAGGCATCGCAAACAAAGTAGTCACCATATGAAGCAAGCTTTGAGGCCATTAGTAGACGGCTCTCCTTGTCTTTGGAGGACTCATCCTTGAAGAAGCGGACATTCTCGAGCAGTAGTGCTTGTCCTGGCTTCAGTTGCTCGACCTCTTCTTCAGCATTCAGGCAATCCTTTGCAAACATAACGGGAAGTGAGTCAGCGTTCGCCTCCTTGAGCAATTCCTCAAGGCGCGTCGCGACAGGGCGCAACGAAAGCTCTTCTTCGTATCCCTTGTACTGTCGTAGGTGAGGGAAAGCTACTTCTTGGTGCTGACGACGCTCTTCCATAAGCCTGTCCAGCAAGCGCTTCTTTTCGTCCTCATGCACTGGTTTTATTGAATTCGTAGGTGCCATGATCGTGTCAGTACGGAGAAATCAACAGCGAAGGATTATACAGCGGGTCAACTTACAGGTCGAAAAGAGATAGCATTTGCCTGACCCCGATTCAACCGACAGATCCTTGGCCTTCTCGGATGCACTGGACCAGTCCAGAATCTTCTTCTTATCCTCGTTGTTGAGATGGGCAAAAAATGAAGTCTTCCCAGTTCCCTTCTCGTGGTGCCAAGTATCCTGGTAGTATTCATAGAGTGTCTGGTCCTCCAATACGTCCTTGTAGGAAACTCCTTTGGGGCGACCCAAGTGCGACATGAGAATAACGGACCCACCTTGATCTAGAATCTTCTTTAGGGTAGGAAGAGTCGATCGAATGCGGTAGTCATTTGAGATGATGCCATCCTTTATGGGGACATTGTAGTCAACACGGACCAAGACCTTCTTCTTGCGCACCGGCCACAAGTCGTCAACGCTCTTTTTCAGGTTCAACGTAGTTGCGGGGTTTGACATGATGGACAATAAACTTGTTCAAATTCTATGACAAGCCGAAGTCGAGCGCAACATTGAGATCCATCGACGAAAAGCTTGAAATTATCTTTTCGACATGACATCGGAGGGAATAAGGGTGTCATGATCCTGTCCCGCGAAGTGTCAGTCGTGATCCGCGTCGTGATGACGCGCCGCGCGAGATCCATCAGAGCGCCAAAATAGCATCCGATAGATTGATTTAGATTAGAATAAAGAGCTGTGCTCCTCTTCCGGTGATCACTGTCCAAGGATACAATGACCACTCGTACAGTATATCAATGAGATGGTTGCTCTTGCCATTGAGTCAATCATCTGGCCCGTATCACCGGCTGCTCAGAATGGGCAATTATCCTCCCTCCTGGCGCTCTTTATAGAGTGCCAGTTTCATCGTCTTACTACAAGCGACTAATGCGTAGCGAGCCAAGTTTCCCACATCTCCTAGAGTAGGAAATAGTTCTAGCACCTAGCATCAGAGATGAAGATTAGAAATTCAAAATTTTGCCTGACCTCATTGTACCACGGAGTACAGTACAGTACCTACTCGGCGGTACCGAGGTCGAGCTCTCGCGCTCTGAAAAGTCTTCTGTACGTTTCCCGCCAAAAGCCGCAGAGCTCAGTACTGCGTTACGTACGAGGTGTAGAAGAACGTAGTTTGTGGTAGTAAAAAATATGACTCCCGCGCGTGTTTTTCCACCACGCGGAAGCAATCAACGGCTCTGCGAGCTTCTCTTCCGTCGCTCTCTTTTCACCTCTCTTCAACCCTCTACTCTTCATCGATTGTCGTCCAATCGCCAATAGCCCATCGGATCACCAGCTCAGTCGTTCGTTCAAAGTTTATCGACTAAAGAGGAACAATTAATACCCAATCTCATTGTAACCAGCATTCTACGCGCTCTCTCAAATATTACCCCTAGAAGAAAAACTTGCTCCCAGTAAAATAGTCACGATGGCCGAAGAAGCAACGATCAACCCCGATGGCACTCAGGACATGCCTCCTGTCGAAGATCCAACAGCAGATGCTGGAGGCGAGGAGATTCCGATCATTGACGGGAGACTCAGGAGAAAATTGAGGAGGTCATCAAGGGTGTTGACCCCGCGATCTATCTCATTGTTGTCGCAGTGATTGTATTGGGAACTATGTTTTACCTTGCCACTCGAAAGAAGGAGGGAGACGACTTCTTTGATGATCTAGATGGTGATAAGGTACGTACGCGCATTCATGTAATTGCTATTGCTGTACTCCATGTACATCTCTTCGATCTGAGACGACTTTGTCGAACTGTTGCCGGGTTTCATTCCTCAACTTTACAACGTGCTAACGCTCCCCCACTTGGCTAAAACCAATGATTGCTACATGATAGTTCAACTTGAAACTTCCCGCAGCGGTCGATGAGTATTATGCTATCAAAGACAAGTGTATGGCAGCAGGTTGGACTCCTGGTCAACCACCCACACAACAGCAGCAGCAGGCACCCAATGGTCCACACCGTGTCCTGGCCCAAGCCCTGATGAAACGATGCATTGCAGATATTCCAATTGTGACGCACATTCAAAAAGAGTCGGCGGGTATGAACAAGTTGTACGCGCAGTCCATGTGTTCAGTCAAGCAGTGGCGGTCCTATCAAGCGGCAGAGGGCCTAGTTAGTGGCGAAGTGGACGAAGTCCGCGCAGAGGCGGATGAAATTGAACCTGGTTGGAGTCAGGTGAGTTCACAGCATTATGGGGGCACAGCGATGGACAGTTGTAGTATGTGTGATTCTGTAAAATGTTTGCATTCTAACCATTTCTCTTTTTCCAACAGGTCATTTGGAGACAGGCCATGCAGTATCATGGAATGTTGAAACAAAAGCACGAGCAGGAACAAGCTGCGACGGCCGAAGCTGCCCAGAAGAGAAAGGAAATCGAGGGCAAAGTGAATGCCGAAAAGCGAAAACTTACGGATGCTCAAGAGAAGGAGCTCGCCGCCGAAAAGGCAGCAGCTGAATTATTGAAAATGGAGGAACGGGAAAAGTCAAGTAAGAAGGCCTTCTCGGCAGATGGCATGAAGAAGGGATTCTTGAATGCAGGAAAGAAGAAGTAGTGTGTGTGTGATGCACGTGATGAGGTATAAAGCGACTGGTACATTATCTGTCGTTTCTAGTTTAGATGAATCTGGTCATCTGTTCATTTTCAAACGGTGATTAACACTAGGGCCTTCATATGAGCGGCAGCAAGTGATGATGATAGATGGTCGGCTCCAATCCAAACAATCTGTGCAGACTTAACGACTTCTCTCTCCGGTAGAAATTGGTTTACATTCATTCCTCCTCGGTGTCTACGACCGGCAGTTTGCATCGAACCCAGCTCTGTCCATCCCTGGTATGGTGACCAGGTCGTACCGGATAGCATGTTGTGCGTATCATTATACCCGGGCAAAACGTTGAAGGTGCCGAGTGTGGGAGCTCGGTTTAGGTGGGAATCCGAGAATGGCGACGCTGACTCCGAGAGACACACGCACGCTACCATGGCAATGAGTATGCAGATGACTTGAACACATGGACTGTTAGGAACGAGGAGATGCTGAATTTCACTGGCCAATAGAAATGTCCCACACCACAGCGATTCCAACGACCCTGTTCATCAGCATGCCGATGAAAAAGTTTTTCAAAGAAGTTTGCTGTACTGTGACGGCCTTTCGACGAAAGTTGACTTCTACTAGACTCCGCATGCATCTCTGTGGCATATAGTAATGTCTTGAACATGGGATGGTGGTAAGTACAGTAAATTGTTTATTATTCAAATTTCTCTAAAGTTGTGGAAGATGATGCACCCTCTCGCGATTCAGTTTGTACAGTATGTATGTAGCGTGCGGGGTGACATCGAATACTGCCAGGCCATTCAATGGTTCAGACAGGTCAATATTTGACTCAGAACTCGACCCTCGTAGTTTTCACAGGCCAGTTGCTGCGGTGTTCGACCACTACCGTCACGAACTTTCAGTGATCGTGGTGCAGCGCGAACAAGTGCTTTGATGATGGAGACACTGGCTTGAGTCGAAAGAGCAACATGAAGAGGGGTCATCTCACAGCCGAAGTTACCTGTGGGTCTCGACTTGACGCTTGCTGCCGATGGTAGTGTTTCAAGAAGGAGGAGGGCGGTTTTCAGATCATTGGCGGCAACTGAGAAATGGAGAGGCGTATCCCCACCATTTCGTGTTGGACAGCTGACGAGATGTGGCTGTATCTCAATCATAGCCTTGATGTCGGTATGGTGAGATCCGGATCTGCAGAAGTAGTGCAGGGCTGTCATTGAATCATTAGTTTTGTGATCAAAGTAATGCTTTGCAGCTGGTGCCTTTCGTGATTGAGCTTGTTGAGGAGAAGAGGG
>JAVCKV010250384.1:0-15422 GCA_032274145.1 Herpochondria borealis | reverse complement strand
AGCTTATCCCTGGCTCCCGCGCTTTCGGCAAAGGGTATTAGTGCAGACGGAGAGGGCCGTGACTACCGTGAGCGAACTTCTTACTTTCAAAATTTGTTATTCTTTTTTAAAAATTGTCTAGAACAATATCAATTTTCAAGATTTGAGTAGAATTCGTATATAACAAATAGGTTAGCCTATAAATACCACGAGAAATGTATTAAACGAGTTTGCAAAAGACCTTTGTTCTTAAGTTTTACAATGAAAAAATATATATAAACCAGACTTCACAAAAAAGAAAGGCAAGTACCGGAACATGAAAATCGTAGCCACTATGTTCAAATTCTTATTATTTCGATTTTTATTTTTGATTAGATATGTCTGAGAAACTGTTGTACTATGCCGGAATTTTTCATATCTCCTTACGTTCCCTTCAATCAGTATAATATTGTTTCTGCCGTTTGAAATTCTCAAGGCTTCGTATAAATTAGATTATATTCATACTGGGACACGCTGGTTATGACCGCAGAATTCCATTCACCAAAGTTTATCATTTTAAAACAAATTGCTTTGATTGTCAACATCGGATCATCACCGCCTCATTTCCATCCAAAATAGAAATTGTTGAATCTGTAAAACCTCAATTTTGAAGAATGTATGAATGTTTTTGCATCTACCCGAAAGAAACAGTGCGGTGTCTTACTTTGAAGATCTCTGCATTTCGGCATGGGTCGTTTTTTATGTCAGTGTGTCGTGTGTCACAGAAGAGTGATCCAAGGTTCAGCGAGAGGAGCTTCTGCTCTAATCATTATTACGCGAGCAAAAGAACGCCTTGAAATAATCAATGGAACTAACTAAAGCTACATGTTTGGAGGGTTTTGATGTATCGAAATAAAGATATCCGTTTTTATTTCTCTTCAGAGTAAAATTAGGATCTTGATGTCGGCTTTTCATATTTCAAATAACATTTCTCTGCAGAATACTTGTGGAACTGGATTCAATTGTTTGTAAGAGATAGTATAACTTTATTTGATTCAAATAAGAAAATGTCCTCCATTAATAGAGGTTAAATTGTCCAAAATTGGAATACAGGAGAACAGAAATGAAATTAACTAGGAATAACTCATCAATATAACACTTTATGTCTGATTAAAAGAACTTCATAAAATTATATATCGCTTGCAACTACGGGAAAAAATTCTCTACCTGTAGTCAATGAAATAAACTCCAACCATTAATTCTCGTTCTTTCTATACTTTTCAGCATGTTTAGAAAACATTATTACAGCTCACTTATTTTATTTTTGTATTCATTTGCTAGATATTTTTCATATTAAATACAGCAAGTTAGTGTACGGAAAATTGGGATTGTGTAATCGTGGAAACAGAAGCTGTGAAAATGGCTGGGTACTTTATTGCTGTCCTCGACACAAGCCAGGAGACTTTATTTTAGAGAAAAAGAATCTCGTTGGAATTTTAAGAACAAAATCAACAATAATATCTTCATTCTGGAAAAAACCGACGGATTTCAAATAAAAAAGAAAAGCACAAATTCGTAGAATCTTCACTTTTTTTATTTCTAATTATTACTTACCTGAAATGCTGGTCCTGTCCGAGAAATTTCTGTTTCTCAATCTTGGTACAAAAATGCAGAAAAGGACGGAAATTTCCTGTGGTGACCATGGTAATTCTAAAGAGGAACATGGAAAGTGTTCAAATTTCTTAGAAGAAAAGAAACTCTTGCAAAAGCTGCATGAAATGGCAATTAATGCTACTATAATTGGAAGATATTGATAATTTAATTAATAATACCGACAAACGTTATACATTAAAATGTTAAGAAATTCTTCCTTTTCTCATATTTTAGCGAATAAGCCATCTAAGAATTATAATAATTTGCATTTCAGAAGAAAGAAAAGTCCGACCTATGCAGAGCCCCTTCGATTAATTTTGAAAAGCTCATACGGAGAAACACATCTATACGCACTCTTACATAAATCGTTTGGTAAATTTGATAGATCTTATATTTCATTTGCAGCATACTTTTTGAATGTGTCGTTTTTCATGATTATGGTTCGTACTACTTACAGAAGTTTACTGCAGTTGTCTTAAATCTCATAAGGTTTAACATTGGTTCGTGTTTTTACTTTATTGAACCCTTCCAATCTATTGTAAAACTATGCTACGTGCGTTGCTTGTGAGATATTGGTATAGTTCTGGTATCGAAGGGAACATCTCATGTCAAGTACGTGACAAAAAATATCTCGGCGGGGTTGTCCGATTGGATAGTCATTTTCGATGACGGTAATATCAAGAATCAAATTTGAACGTCCTGTAGTTTATCAAGAAATTTGTATATAGATTTATGTCAGGAAAAGTTCGAGAAGAGTAATGCAGAGTTGGCTAGAACTTATAAAATGGAAAATACAAAATTTATAATGCAATACAAGCAGTTAAAATAAGTACGAATAAAATAGGAGCCAATGACCCAGGATAATTTGAAATTAATAAACAATTGCTTCGTACTATAAATGTTAAGCGGGTGCAGAGAAACGTAGCACCATTATTTCCAAAGTATGGCTCTATATGGAGCAAGTTTATGGATATATATATATATACAAATGAGACACGACACCGACACATGTCACACTGCCATTCACTAAATTTTTCTCCAAAATATCCATATGAATTCCGAGTAGTCTCATGACGAGTACAAAAGTCAATAAAAAAGTACTGTCCGAAAAAGTACGTTAGTGCGCAGGAGAATTCTGATACCTGTTCCACTTTAATAAAAAAATCAATACTTCAAAATTCGTTTAATAAATGCGACTTGCATCGCCTTTTTAAAATTGATATTTTGTAGTATGAATATCCAAAACTGTTAAGAGTGAAATTGATATTTGAGAGATCATAATGCGCATTTTTGAAAAATCCCGGTTTCCCCATCAGCTGCAAAGATTGGGCATATTGGAAAAAAAGGCAAACAATCATCGTTATCTTTCTCTCAGCTTTTGTCGTGCAGCTTCTTATGTTTTGTTGAGAGCCCTTCTAGTTCTGCTGAAAGTTCTTCTACCTTCTCTTGTAGTTCTCTTATCCTGCTTGCATTATTATGTACAGCTGTTCGGAGATGAACTTCTTCGTTTCTTTTCTTTTCGCGGAAGCGTTTGGCACTTTGGGCATTTCTTTGCCTTCTTAGTTTTTCATGGTCTCCAGATGGCGGATTCTTTGAAGAGCTTGCCTTTTCGGATGATGAAAGTTGTATGTTGGATGTTGATCCACCTTCGGACGATACAGAAGGTATGGAACTACTTCCTTCGGGTTGTTTTTTCGAGTCTTGATTCATTGATGAAGCAGTTGTGAAATGGAGCTTCACGAAGGGAGAGGGACAGTTTCATGTGAGATGGCACGACTAGTTCAGAGTTTTATACCTGATTTGAATGGTGTTTCAATAGAAAGAAAAGGACTCTTGAAAACGGGTGGTGCTTCATTCCGTCAAAATCAGAAAAAGATAAATTGGTATTTACATCAGCAGTACTTACGGCCGGCCATGCTTGTGATCGTGTGAAGCCTTAGCATGACCGCTGAATTGATACAGAACACTATAATCCTGATGATCGACGTAAAATTCATCGCTTGGTCCTTTGGTGTGGTTAATAGACAGTACAGATGAAACCAAGTATCTGTGACCAAAATTGTCTCGCTTTTTGATATTTTCAAAGTTTGTTGAACAAAATCACCTAGGTGGCTCTCCACAACATTTCATAGATTCTTTGGTTGAACTATTCTGGGTATAACACGCGCAAGTTTAGGGGATGAATGTAACCATGTTGATCTGAACGAATTGATTTATGCCAGGATTTTTTCGGTAAAGATCTTGATACTCCATCCCGGTTTATTGTAAACTTTTCCGATATTGCCAACTAATAGCCTCACTGTAGTAGCGATGTACTCTATTTGAACCAATAGCACTGGTGAAAAATGAACTATTCCTCACACTAACCTCGCACCTAATTTACATTACATGTACATACCAGTATTATGTTCAGGCTCCTTACATGGATTTCTTATGCAACAATGTTCCGCTTATATGAAGGGGTAAGAAAGGTAGAGCAGAGAAGATAAATTTAACTTTGAATTGATTTGTAAACCAGTCTCTCCTCTTCACGTACGTCGGGGATATTTTTCGGTTTTGTGTCCAATAGGTTTGCACCTGTAATTATGGCCGCGACCGCATATCATTCATGTCTGGATCCGTCGATCCATAGCACAGATCAAATAAAACTTTTGCTTTGTCGTTTATACACGTATCGCAATAAAATTCAGGTAAAAACCTATTGGAACTTAGAGATAAATTCTTTTAAAAAATAGCACTGTTTGGACGCTTACGACTAGCCTAGTGAACAAATGAAACATTATTTCCTTCCTCAAATTTGTACATAGTGTACGAATTTGGATCGCCCACCCACCAGTGAATCTTACACGAAAAGGAAAACACCAAGCCATCTTGTTTCTACCAGTAGATTGGATAGGGTTCAATCGAAAGAAACTCGACTGCCTGAATATTCAAACTACTCGAAACGACTCGCTTGTGAACATAAAGGCTAGGTACGAAAAGGGCCAAGTACGAATCGTGAACCTTGTTATCTTTAATTACATGTCCACATACAACCTTTTTCTGTACTTGAATTATGGTGGCATACCCACATAGCAACTAATACTCCTGCAGTATTGGTATTCACCAGCATGAACGGAAAATGAGACCCGAGAATACGTGCGAGCATTGGATTGACAGATAAGTTGTTTCCAGGTCACGATTTCTCCCGTCGTCGTTCAAGAGAAAAATGTTCATCTTCCGGATTTTCTTTCACGATAAACTGGAAGAAAGTCCCTTTCATAAGTTCATACATATATGAAAGAACGACTGCAATGAGAGAAACGTATGACGTACTAAAAGTATCTACGATACCATATGTTTGTGCATATCTATTTCGTCAATTCTAACAAGTCGGAAAACAAAGCAGCCTGTGCTTGTATGGCTGTCGATTGCCTGCAACAGCAATAACTCGTGCCATCTATTTGAATGAAAGCGACCAAAATTGCTGGAAAATACCGTTCGCTTATATTGCGAACGTACGCATGTGTGTATGCGTGTGTGCATGCTGTGTAAGTTCAAGAAAATGAACGAACTGTTCGACCGCAGATGGTAGAATACAAGATGGTGATTTACACCGCTTCCCTGGGCATACGCCTCGAATTGTAGATGCGCGCGTCCTAACATCGGCCGTCTGCATGAAAACCGACTATAATATCAAAAGTACTGACGTTCCGAGTCAAAGCTCAGGCACTGGTAATGTGTGTGCAACGAACAAGTATCACTCCTCAATCAAAAACCCTACTGCTTTTCTTTCGCAAGTGAGATGTCTTTCTTTGGAGACTCGTTTCAATACGTTTCCCCGAATATTTCACCTTTGGTTTACGAACTCGGGTTTTCCGCCGACCGATATCGCCCTTTTCAAACAGACTCTACCCTTTTTTATCTAGCCCTCATTACAAGACACAATGAAAACCCAGATAATTCTTTTCTGGGCCATGTTTCGTATCAGCTATCCGCAATCTTCGATTTACGTTTCCCGCACCGCCGCCATTTCTCTATTTCTCACTTCGAATCCATCCATACTGCCACAATACAATATCAAAGCCGTCTCAATCCACACGAGACCCCTACTGATCTGTTCACGCCCCTACACCATGCAGAACACATTTTCTTCAGCGCTTTCCAGTTTGGATTGCTTTGAAAGTGGTGATAGCCGATTGTGACGTGCTGACCATGAATACCTTGTCTGATTAAAAATTAATCACTTCCCAATAATTGGATTTATTCTGCAGACTGTCTCTCTGGAAAAAACTTTGCTTGCCGGTGCAGTGGTGTAAACGTGCTCTAATCAGTGAAAACTGCTCACGATATTGAAACATAGAAAATGTTTTGGAGTCAGGGCCAATCGTCAGAACTTGGTACCGATTATTTCTTCTTCAGAACGCACGTGTTCGTCCAACAGACCCGCGTAGATTTATGGGTGCCTCCAGAGGCGTACACAAAAAATGCGTACATGGCTCCTTTGTATTTATCATGGGCAGAGCTTGTTGCGGGGAGTCCAGGATTTCTTCCGAGTCACTGAAGCAGTTTCAGACCACTCGGGGCATTTGCCGATGGTCCAACACAAGATGGCGTCCTGTTGAAATATGATGGCATGTTTAGGTTTAACCAGCATCTTGAATAAAAAGGAAGAGGAAGAAGCACGGAACAAAGCGATGTTCCCATCATCTCAACCAACCTCAGCTACAACCGACCAAGTGGGCGGTCTCGCGGCCGCGTCGCGATGGGCATTTTTTCTCTGCCTAGTTGCCTCTTGCCACCACCTGCCCTATACTTATCTCTACTTCTCTATAGCTCCTTTTCTCTCTTTCATGCGCGCTGCTCTTTACCTCGGAGTCGGAAATACAAAACAGGGACAAAAGTTGGCTGTTTGAAAATCTAGGACTGAAATGAAGGAATTGAGTGTTAGTGTTCGAATTACCCACGACTTGGTGAGCAGCTGATCTGACCTCAGGAGGCCGAGATGGCAGGAATTCGTTATTAGGATGCTATCGCTACTACTTCTTGTATAATAATAATAGAAGAAAAGCTGCTTTGTACCTCGTGTTATGGCGCTAACCTGTTGAATACGGCAGCAGTACTCATTAAAGCCATAAACTAGTCCAATCGTTTCCAAATGGCTCCGATAGCCAATATCACTCCAATACTCGGACCTTTGTAGCTGCGCTCTTAACTTAACTGCCAGAGGCTTGTCGCCAAAACGAGCGGTAACCCTTCACCTTTCTCCTGGTACATTGATATTGTTGGGGAGAAGACTCAGTTGCTTGTCGTTGGTGAGGTGATTTCCGTGCGTCTTCTTGTTTGCGTGAAACAAACCAAACGTGCACTAAACAAACCGTTATAGATTAATCCAATAAAATTGATTTACTTGAAGTGAGAAATTTAAAAAAATTGATTCGTTGAACGGTTGATACAGACAACCTGCACACCCGTTGTGTCATCAATTCGGAATATTTACGAACGTACAAATGAACGACTGTTTGCGAAAGTATAATCATTAGGCTGCCGGCACTTAGAAATGGGGTGTCTATGTCTTTGGATAGAGTGGAGCAAAAATACTCGAGCCTGAGGGAAGGGTGATTGCAAGACTAAGAGCATGTCTAAAGTTGCTCAATTCGAGTAAAATTGAGTTCGATTACAGTTGACACTTTCAATAGCACCGAATTCCAATTCGCTACCCTTCGATACGCAGCATGAGTGTACTTGGCATAATTTTTCCAGTTCACTCGGAATCTGTAAAACTTGGGCGAAATCAAGATTCAGATTGTGCTCGAAAATCCTACACCAGTTTTCTTTCATCCGAAATTGTGGGTCTTCACTGTCCAATTAAAATACCGCTGGATTCTGTGGGGTGCACCACGATTTTATAATCTAATTTTCAGCTTGTCTATTATCCAATGAAAAGGCTCTTCCCAATCGTGGGTGGCATTCGACAATTGAGCCCGTATCGTAGGTCACATCTGTTGATTGAACCTGCAGTGTATTTGCCGTTTCAATTTCGGCGGCTTTTTATTGTGATTGAGCTCCTACCATTCGACATGCTCTAAGATAGTATCCATTGTTGTCGACATTGGGCGATCCTCTGCACCTTCTGCATTGGTGGTGTCTTCTTACAGTGCACTTGTACGTTACTATGTTAGCATACTCGAGAAAAACAAAATTATGTTAGATGCGTACTAGTGTGGACTAATATTTTATGTCTTTACGCTAATTAGGTGTTCACGCAACCGTGGTTGTCCTTCGTTTTTGTAACGGGCCTTTAAACAAAAATGGATTTTTGCTTGTCTCGTAACCCTGATTTTCCGAAATTCGCTTCCGGTTAGCACGATTCCTGGGTGTGGTTTGGAGAAACTTTTCATATTATTTAAATTGTACTTCTCGGCCTCGTCACGGACTGTATCCTGCTTGTGTTATTTATTCTAACATGATAGGACTTGCAATCGATAGTACATAGTCTCTGCCCGGATCCCGTGGACTTCTGTTTCCAATGGTATTATTTAGACCCAGCAAAGCAGATGGCTCCTTTGGAATTGTATCTGTTTTTTTCCTTAATATTTATTTGGAAGGGGAAGGGAGGCAGAGGAAATATTCCTTCAAGTAGATTTCGGCTTTCTGGGACAAGGTTAGCTTAAAGTTTCCTTTGGCTTTGACTACCCTGATACGATTATTTTAGCACGTGTTTACGTACCGTGGTGTAGGTAGATTGTCGCAATTGTGAGGACGCCGAGGAGAAGAAGTTGGGTTGACTCAAAGATGCTGGCCGCGATGGAGTCGTTTGTTTATCTCGGAAGAAATTTTCTTTCTGAAAACTAACTGACCTACATCTTACTATTCAAATCGTGTTAGAAGGATGGAATGAGTATTTTCCTAGTAGAAATATTGTTTTATGCATGCCTTCAATCTATTTGCCGTCGGAACGAAAACCATTTACTTTTGACCGAGGTCGCAATGATTTAAAGGAATTTTCCTCCTGATAGGTAGCGGTTTGCGGACTCTAATTCCGTGCAGGTTGTATGGAAGCGCCAGTAGATCGTCCTTTTCTGGCAATAAAGCGTGACGAATTGGGTAGCGGCGGTGATATTCGGCATCTTGTGGTAACTTGACCCGTCGCCGAGGCACAGGGAAAATAATTCCAAGCGTGATATATAGCGTGTGAGAGGCCTGTAATAAGGAAGAAAATTAAATGTGGGCCAACTCATCGACGGGAGCGTGCTTTGGGATTTCACCGCGATGAAGAGCACGTGGGTTATCATTCTGATTTTCATCCTAAAAAGCATAAAAAATTACTGTCACTGCTGTTTTTGTTACTTTTCTCGAACAAATGAAAACTTTCTTCAAATCTGGTTCGGCTGTCTCTTTGAGTATCCAAGGTGTGAGGATTCGAAATCGCCTTGATTAGTGGAATTAGGCCGTACGGGAGGGTCTAACAGCAAGTTTCTTGTTCACATTGTGAGGGGCGAAAGGCGTGGGTCTATGCGTTTAATGTTCCGCCGTTGAGTCGAGGGTAGGATTGGTGGATTCATTTCGTATTTACAGGGGACAATCTCGTTCAGCAACAATAGGCATGGATCATCTACACGATTGATCTTCCACACTAACGAACAGCGGGAGGCGGTGCGGACTGGAGAGACCAGTAACCACAAAGTCCGTAGGGGAGTGGACCGGAAACGGTGTCTGGACGTGAAGATTTACCGCTTGTATGGGACTCTTCTTCTTGTCTCTGATATTTTAACGATTATCATGAAAGGTAAAACCCGCATATGTGTGTGAAACCATTTGTAATTAATGAACAGTTTACACAGTATGCATAGGACTTTCGCCTGTAACCATGCAGAATGTATGGATAGATTTTGCTTCAGCAGATGTTCTTGGGAATTGATTCATACGTTCCAGAGAATTAGTAGCGCGAAGATGGTCGAAGGCGGGGTAGTTCTCACCATGCAGTGCTCTTCTTTTCAAGATATTTCAACTACAATATTATTAAATCCATCCCTCAAAATAAATCATGGTTGTACGATCGCATCGGTCCACACGAGAAGCATATTTATATATATATATATTTTTAATTTCTCGTCTGTATTTCGGACCACGACCGTTACATCCATTCATTTATTTTTACAGTACTTGTACTACTCATGTTTTTTTATTGTCCGCAGAATCAATGCGCAAATCCTGACCAATTAGTTTTCCCCGTGTTTTGAAAACACTTCACCGGGAGCGGTTCAGTAAAGAATGCCATTTTCTCCAGGTCTATTTTTCTTTCTTTGACCTTCGCTTGTAATAAATGAAGTGACTGTCTAAGGTAGACAGAGGAAACACCACGCGAAAGGAGGAGGCGCCAAAAACGAAAATAAAAGAAGTCGCGGTTGGGTTTTTGCCCCCCAACCCGGTAGGGTTGGAAGGTTAACCGCTCACGTTGTTGATTGAAATTTAAAAGAACATTCTTGGAATTTGTCGAAACCGAATTTGGCGAAACCAAACCTTCGAGAATAGATAATGTCAGTTTCGATTTGGAAGGGCATTGGACTGTGATTTTGCCACCTTGTGTACTGATGGCGACACCAGCCCATACCAAATTGTTTGGAGACGTCTACGTAGGCTCGTTAAATTTCGGTGACTGTTACAAAATTCCGACCGCGGCAAATGGCGGAAATGCCCTTGTAAGAGTTCAAATAATAAAACAAGCATGCTTTTCAATTAACCAGACTAATAACGTTTGGGGATCCGGGGTACTGAAAGTAGAAACCAGACGCATCTGTTTTCGATGTGATTGTTAGATTCCTCTTCCTCTATTTTCTCACTGTTGTGCGGTACCGGTTTGTAGGTAGCTCACACATCACAAAAACATGGCGAAAAATTGTAAAGAAGTTTATCTTGCAATGAGTCCAGTCAACAATCATAGAGTGAGATGGGTCTTCTTGACTCAAGTTAGACCACATACGCCCGACGTGAACGACTGTTCCAACTTTTAAGTATCTCTCAAAACCTCACTAACCTCTTCCAAACCACCCACAGGTCACATTTTAACACACCATCGCGCGCTCACACCTATTGGTGCACGATCAACTTCTATTCCGCCTCACCAACGTCCACCACTCGTACTCAGCCTTACAGAACTCAACTACATTCCTCCGCTCTCAAGTTAACCAGGCCTTCATCGGAGTGATCCCGCTAGATGAAAAAACCGGCGCGAGATCCGCACGACCTCAGTGCCTTCCAACAAGATCGGCAACCACAATTTCGCAGATCCTTTTCCTGATGACTAGGTGTATGACGCTTTTTGCCGCTACCGGCGCAAAGAAATGAAATAGGACGACCTCTTCCCCCTTTCATCAGGAGCGCGCTATGACGAATGGCCCGCCCGGAGATTCTGGAGCACGGCTGTAGATATAAACTCATCTCAAAACGGAAAGAACGCACATTGAATATAACACAGAGGCTGCTGTACTCAGCGGCAATGAAAGAGATTCTGTGGTTAGATTCTAGCTGTCCCATTCCTCCAAGTCTTTAAGCCATATGGTTTAAACCTATCGGTGTCTCTTAATAGTAGGGTATTAAGTTCACGACTGCACTAATTTGCAATCGCCAGTACTACTGTGAATGGTAGTCCCTGAATCTCAGACAAAAGTACAGTACAACTTTTGAATCTTCTTTAGACTACCAATCTATATGGTTCTACCGGGTATTTAAAACGGTGACTAAACATTCTAATGCCAAAGCATTGCGCAGAAAATTGCATCCGTCTCTACTACGTGAAACTTCACACAACGATGGAGCAGCGCGCGATGGTACGGCTGGTGCAGCTGCTGTACCAGGAGCCCTCCAGAATCATGTGCAACAGTTCATTCTGCCGGTCCGAGCTCGAGGCGCAGTTCGTGACTTTTATTGACGGGTATATCCTGCACGTCACCGGGGACTGGGGCGATATCGGAGTGGCAGGATTCTTGTTTGCAGCGGTTCCCCAACAATATCGCTTCATCTATGACGACGAACGCCGCTCTGCGCCCACAGGAGGAGGGCAGCCGTATCCTGAGATGCGGAAACCGGAGAGAGGCGTGCGGCATTATCACAGGTTCGAGCAGTTGGCGCTCCGATAGAACTCTCTCATTTCCTGCGACAAATGGGGGGTGATGGCGCACGGACCACGTGCGGGAACTTTCCGTCCAACATTTTGATCATTTCCAACTAGCTGGCGCGAGGGCTCCACGAGCCAGAAGATGCCTCCGCGGACTTTCCGTTTCCGTTTCCCAGAGGGGCTGTAATTCCCACCTCGTATTAATACACGGTTCTTCACCATTATGATTAAGACAGAACAGCAGCGACTAAGGCGCGCCGGACCTTCACCGCGCTCCATGCATCCGTTCTCACCTTGTCTGACTCAATTTCGGTCACAGCCTGCTGCCCTGCTCTACTCTTCACTTTGTTTGCATCAGACTCGGCCAACGCCCTCCTTGCGCACGTCTTGCGCTTTCTGCGTCAGTCTTGCAACAATCTACGAATCAGTCTGTCTCCCCACTTCGCCTGCGTTAGCCCATCTCACGACCTTCGTGCATCTTCATTTCGTCTACCACAGTGTCAGTCACTGCCACCGTCTGCCGTCATAAGTCCCCATATCATCCCCCCATGTCTCCATCATCCTTTCCCACCACCTTACATCCGCGCGCTGTCATTTTAATTTGCCTTCTCCGCCGTCACAAGTCCCGAAGTCAACCCCTTGCCTGCATCCACCTTTCTCATGGCTCGTTTTGCGCAGGTTCCGCGTTTGTCTATGTCAGTCTCTCTCGCGGTGCTTATGAACTTCTTCGTTTCTCAGCCACATGGTGCTCATGCACACACGTGCGTACCCACTTCGTCAAATTGCTTTCCTCAGTCCTCCGCTCACGACGCTCCATGCGCGCCTCTTCATTTCGTATGCCTCATTCTCGGTCACCGCCTGCCTTGCACAAGTATTCACTTTTGTCGAAATAAGTCTGTTCAGTCAACGGAATTGTCTCACAGGTCTTATACTTCATCGGGGAACGGACCATGGCGAATTTCTACTTCCTCAATTTTTTAATTTTGGCATGGCTCCGCCTGTCCAGGAGAACCTCAGAATATACAAACAAAAGACTGACAGGCTCCTCGACCGAGTACGATAGATGTCTGAAGGAGGGTGCGACTTCTCTCAGCCACAGGAGCATGCGCGGCCCCTCCAAGAGCACCTTCGCCGACTGCACTGAGGCAGCCAGCACTTTTCGTGCATGGCAAACTGCCAGAATTCTTGCGGCCACTACCGCTTGTGTCTGGACAGTCTTTACGTTGCTAGTGCAACTCGCATGGCTAAATGTCTTTATATAGCCACGGAATAGCGGAAGACAAAGGAGACTGGTACCGGGGGGATAGGTAAGGTCATCAGAATATTTTCTGCAACTCGTCGCATCGCCGTCAGAACTACTGTCTCTGAATTCGAATCTTAACAACTTTGTCTGCGTCAGCCTTAGTAACCGACCTCTTAGCACGCTTCTTCAGTTCTTCTGCACCAGTGTTGCAATCAACGTCCATTCAGTCTCGCTCGCCGCCCTTCTGGCAAACGTCCTCAGTTCGTCTGATCCAGCCACGCTCACGGCCTTCCTCGCGCCCATATTCGTTTCATCTTTCTCAGTCCTGGTCACAACAGGCTCGCCCTCTTCCCTGTCAAAAGTGCCCATGTCGCCCCGTTGTCTGCATCAGCCTCTCGCAACGCCATAAATCCGCGTGGCTTCATTAGGTGTACCTCAGCCCCTGTCGCAATGTACGAATCAGATAGTTTCTTGTGGAGTTAATTGGCCGCTGTACTTGGTTACATCCGGGTATATCCAGAGTAGTCTACAGTCAGTCGGTATCGATCTTTAGCGTTATTTCAGGACATATTGCTCGAGTAATGGACCAGGTTCGATTATATAGTTTGGCGGTTTGGCGGACGTAGTCCGGCGCAAGATCGCTTGGTCTGATGAGTTAGCGGTGAATATTAACAGTCTAGTTTAAGGTTGATAGTAGCTGGTGGTCGATATATGCATCGACCAATGCTGCAACCACTTATTCATGTATAGCAATTACATCTACGAGCAAAGAATCACATCACATTCATGTGCATTAGAACTAATCGATAATAAATGTTGTAAACGGAATAGATTAAACATTTAGTTTCATCTGTACATATGCTTCTTCTGGAACTGGTTTTGGTTTCCAGTTGTGATATGTTAGTCATTGCAGTGAACTAGATATCCACTCGTGTTGTATTTTATAAAAAGGTTGAGTATGTTACACGACAGCCCCGCCCACCACCCTCCATGCACGTATCATCATTCCGTCTTCCTCAGCCTCTTCGCTAAATTCTCACCGTCATCACGTCGCAATTCCACGGATCGCACTTAACTTACTCTCAGAAGTCTTCTAGATCCTAAACACCCTTTTAACCCTAATCCACTTTATACATAAAGAGTTCCTTAGTTTTCGTACTCTCTAGTTATCTCTCACTTTCTCCCCGTCATAATAGGTTCGAAAACTGTAAAGTTTGTTAAATCAGACACTACTTAGGACGTCTAGCTACTTTGATTTTGTTCTATTCATTTCAGTCCAAGAGAAACATCTGACACAGCGGCCATGCATTGAACGCCACATTGTTCAGATCACTGAGCGTGGTTGGTTCAGAAGCAGTCCTAACCTGCAAGCCCTTGTAATGCATACTACGGCGCCTACCGCCTCAATAATACCAACAGGTTTCACGGTCACCGACTACTGAGAACGGCTGAGATTAATTCTCGCCGGTAAACTCAGGTTAAGGCCAGCTAAATATTTAATGGGATTTCCCCTTTAAAATCTACTCCTTTTTTAAATTTTGAGAAAGATGTGACCAGAATTGCCTAATCGAGGGGGTTGCCCTATTAATATTGCTCGATTAATGATTGGGCAGGGATAACGGCAGCTGCAACAATAAAGCTACGCACAGCAGTGGTCTCTCTACGTACCAAAAAGCCATACAATGCCTTCTAAAGCAACATACTCGAAATGACTATCTCGAACAGGCCCTCTCGAATTTTCAAAAACATCTGGCACTACGGGGGTGAAACTTAAGACACTTAACTGCAATAGGTAAATAAAAACGTAGCTGAGTGCGTTAATGTAGTCACATAGGAAGAGCGTACGATGCGCTTCCTCATAATTATATCAACTCAGCAATCAAGGCTGGGAAAACTTTACCCAAGCAACCGAAAGACGTTTCTCGACTGCAAAGGACGCCCTCCAGGTGGTCTTGGCCGCAGGTACTAATTTTTCGAATCCAATGGCGAATATCTATAGAGGCGCAATTTGAATAACTAACAGGACGCCCAGGTAGGGAAATGTGCAGTATTAACGACCGTACACACCGTTTATTTCGTCTCACAACGTCCCACTATGGCAGATGCTGACACAAATGAGTCGGAAATGCTACAGTCGGACGCTGAGGTAATAATATGAGTCGAAGTACGGTCCTGAACAGGGTGCCTTACTGTAGTATAATACATACTACCTTACGACTCCGTATGAGACAGCTAGTTAGCTGAAAGGGCTGAATTGGATTTCTTGAACTAATCCCTTATTTAATTCTGATTATTCTCCAATTCACACCCTTCGGCTAACCGCGCCTCCCGTCTCACCCATAATCACAAGCTATTGTGTAGCTCTCTGACCATAGTATACTGTAGCTTCCCGAATGTTAAATATTCTACGTCTTGTCACAGCCCTGTGGCATTAGTTTTGTACTACGTAGACTATTATATAGGTTAAACTAA
>JAVCKV010250383.1:0-45995 GCA_032274145.1 Herpochondria borealis | reverse complement strand
GTGAAGTAATCTCCTACACGTATTTGATAACTCTTCCAGTTTGTTCCAGAGTAATCCTTAAAGGATGAAATTCCATAATTCTGCGTTCCATATAGTTGGAAATTGGTAGCAGAAGAAGTATAGTCGTCATTGTCAAACCCTATGCCATGGATCTCTCCTTGGACGTCGCTCCTAAATTCAAATTCAAGAATGGTATCGGCTGTCACATTGTAAGGCAGTGCAACCTTCTTCCACCCGTTTCCTTTGATTTGGAACTCAGCACCCTGACTGTGGACTGATGCTACAGCACCACCGTCTTGTCTTGTATCATATGGAGTTATCTCAGTAGGAGCAAAATTCAGCACTCCTTCTACTTGGCCTTCTTCATAAACTCTGATACTTCTGAAAAATGACTCACCATCTCTGGAGCCTCCATCATGATCCATCGGGAAAACAAGGTGGCTGAATGCCCCTGTAAAGTAATCACCAACTCGTATCCGGTAGCTCTTCCACTCGGACCCTGAGTAGTTTTTGTAATTAGAAATACCGTAGCTATCTGAACCATACAGTTGGAAATTGGTAGCTGCAGTAGTGCGATCATCATTATCGAAACCAATGCCATGAATCTCCCCTTGAACAGCACTCTTGAACTCAAACTCGAGAATGGTATCAGCTGTTACATTGTAAGGAAGTGCAATTCGTTTCCAACCATTACCCTTGATATGTAGTTCTTTACCAGCTTCATGCAGCGTCGCTGTAGCACCTCCATCTTGTCTAGAATCATACACAAGAACTGGATTCAAGGAGAAGTTTACAGGCTTAACACCCGTTGTATCTTCCAATACCTTTACATTTCTATAGAAAGATTCTCCATTACGGGCACCTCCATCATGATCCATCGGGAAAACAAGGTGTGTAAATGAACCAACAAAATAGTCGCCTACTCGAATTCTGTATGTTTTCCAGCCTGAACCAGTGTAATTTTTATAGTTTTGCAAACCCCAAGTTTGCGTACCATATAATTGAAAGGCGGTGTTCGAGGAAAGAACATCATCATTATCAAAGCCAATACCTTGAATCTCTGCCTGCACATCACTTCTGAATTCAAATTCTAAGATAGTGTCCTTTGTTACATTGTATGGGAAAGCGATCCTCTTCCAACCGTTTCCAACAATTCTAAGCTCTGCTCCAGAGTCGTGAACTGTGGCTACACCTCCACCATCTTGGCTTGGAGAGTATACCTCAATTGGTGCTGAAGAGAAATCCACAGCCACTGTGGCTGGTGATTGCACGTTTATAGTAACGTCATCGAATGTCTGATCACCTCCACTACCCACGGTAAAACGTAAAACATAGGTACCCGGCTGGGTGAATGTGGCAGTAGTATCAACAGCACTGGAATCTTCGAAGGTAACCTGACCTGGACCATTAACTTTACTCCAGCTTACTGGTTGTGACTGACTTCCGCCTGTAACCGTCCCATCCAAGTTAACCTGAGCTGATGCCTGTGAGTTTCCTCCAGGAGCAGAGCTTTTATATGGGTGAGCGGCAGGAAGACCATCTTCTAATCCCCATTTATGGGCTAAATAACCTTCCATTTTTTCTCGATCGGAAGCAGAAAGAGCTCCAGTGATGAATACTATTTCAGCGATGTCACCTCCATAATATGAATGATTAACAACCTTACCTATACGGCCTCCACCACTCATAGTACCAATCGTGCCAGCTGAACTCGACGTGCCTTGCGATGTACCATTAGCGAATATTTGCTTCGAAGTGCCTGATGTCCAAATATAATTGAGAACATTGCCACCACCAGCATTGAAGGAACTACCAATATTACCATTCCAGTCGTTACCCCAATAATTCATGCGGAATTTTTGGTCATTCAAAAAGCCCACGTGCAGGCTATTAGCTCCTGCTGAAGCATCTGCCGCACCATAAATGTCAGAGTAAGAGGTCGTTTTGGTAACGACGAACGACGAGTGCGAAGACTGTGCCAAGTAATCCAAATCAACATTGAAAAATTGGCTTGATCCGTTTAGAGTGACCACATTGAGACCTCCCATTGTATTTGATCCAGTAGATGGACGATTTGCCCCAGTAGACTGGCCAGCATGACTATTATTACCACTCTTATCTCGCCATTCAGAAACCAACCCACCGGATTCAGTGATAGATGTAGCGTCGCTCGCGTCATACCAAGCATTTGGATTAAGTTCACTGGGCGACCAGCTGCCAAGCGTAACGGTTTGGTTCACTCCCGCATTCGCAGTAGGTGGAGCAGTAGACTCTTCCACCGTGATTTTGACGAACCCTATAGTCTGAGTATTCCCTATCGTAGCTACGTATCGAATTTCGTCACTACCTAGATAAGCAACATCTGAGGTATACTCGATGAGGTTATTACCAGACCAAACAACAGAGCCGTGTGCCGGTCCTAGCAAGATAGTGTTGCTGGCGTTAGCTCCCGCAATACCAATGTTAAAGGATGTCGGGGTATGCAGAGGAGCGGTTACCTGAATATCAGCCGCATCCACTCGATTCACTGTAACGGTGCTACTGCGAGCAGTTGTGTAACTCCATGAATCACTGAGAGCATCATAAATTTCATCGTTAGAACTCGTTATAAAGTCAACATTAAAGGGCTCTGAGGATGTAGCACCAGGAAGTGCAGCCACAATAAGTTGCTGAGGAATGTTATAGTTAGATGGCGTAAATGTCAAAGTTTGAGAGCTTACAACAGCTGCTGTTGGACTCGAGACATTAACAGTTACAGTTACATCGTGTTTTGGAGGGTAAACAAACTGCACCGTCATAGTCTCCGTTTGTCCAGCGTTTAGAGTAAGAGCAGAAGTGCTTGATGGAGTGACACGGAAACCAGGCACTCGAGTCGTCAAGTGAGCCATTTGCCATGCGGTTTCATAGCCCAACTTTCGGCACCACCATTGCTTCCAAGCTGAGCTCGTTGTGTCTGCTGGCTCTGCTTCAACAGGGCAACGGCCTGACATTACTGTGTAAAGATAGGCACCGACAGCTCTATCAAGCTCGTTACTTAAGTGCCAACCATCTCTATGCGAATTAATAGTCGGTTGGAAATGGTTGATTTTGGACCACAGCAGACGAACCGGCATTCCTCTCACATTCTGCGGGATCTCACCTTCGCGAACCATACTATAGGCAATTCCAAGATCGGTACCATTGTAAAAACTAAAACCTCCATAAAAACGCTTATCAATACCGTAACGCATGGTCAGTTGACCTTCCTCCGTGTCAGCCTGACCTCGGTGATCACCCATCGGAAAACCATGCACTCGGTTGAATTGAGCAGCATTTACCTTATATTGTTTATTAGCCTCAAACGCATCAGTGCCACGGCTATAGGAAAGATCTACAGGATCACCTGAAGCTGGTGGGTTACGACGCACATTGCTCACTTTAGCTGCAGTAAAAGCAGCCTTAAGACCGTTAGCAAAGCCTTCTTCTGTACTTGATCCATACTCGTTCCAATCAATTGTTCTCCCCTTAAAATACCCCATCTGGAAGGCATTTGCTTTGGTGTATTTCCCTGTGTACTGAGCAGTATTGGCTGCCGATTGGACTTCAGAAAGCACATGGTCCGCTATGTTGTCGCCATCACTAGCATAAGTATAACCTGAAGTTTTTGCACTTCGGTTAAACATTTTGCTATAAATAGCTGCAGCGGCCAAATATTGTCCTTTCGGTGTAGGATGAGCAGAAGTGGCATCCTGAGAACCATAGCTGGCCCACGCCTTAGCAGCTGGTGCCACCTTAATTTCACCTGAATCACCAATTCGATGAACGATTTTGTTAAACTCAGTAGCAGTGAATGTGGAACTATTTTCTGGCCACTGACCAAGAAGTATCAATTGAGCAGGGTTAGCACTCTTAGAGATCTCATTTTGGATCATTTTCACGCCTTCTGCATATACACCAGGAAAGTTTGCCATGACATATGGGTCTTCACACAGCACTATATAGTCCCATTGATGGTCTCCTTCACCACGCAAATTTGCCATGCGAGTAGTCTTATTTTCAGGCCACATGAAGTGCTGCATAAGGCTGTAGCAGTGAAATGTCATCGGCCAAGCACTACCACCACCGCCGACAGGTACAGTGAGAGCTTTAGTTTTAAACACATCCTCGAACTCTACATTGGTAGTCCCAGATATTGCAGAATCTTGACTAAGAATACTCTGAAGACGCGTCACAACAACCGTTGGATCAAACGGTTTCTCATGAACAACTCCCGACTCTCCTCCATCTGAGTATGAGTGAGTCGAGCCGATTACGAGAACATCAAGCTGCTGTGACTGAGCACTTTGGGAACTCACTAAAACCAGTAAAGCGAAACAAGCGGCTTTAAGCAGTATTCCAAACCCTTTAGACTGGAAAATTGAGAACGATGGTATATTGGATTTCATAAATTTTTCTTTCATCTCACTTAGTAAAAAAAGTCAAAAAGTTCTCAAACTAAGATTTATAACGATACCAAGTAGCAATTCGCTGATTAGGTGTCAACGTCTATTTTGTTACTATGCTATAAGGGAAATTTCATCTGAAAAAAAATCAAATCGAGGGAAACACACGATAAATACAAAAAATATACAACACCAAATCTAGCTCTACGACAACGCTTTGCCCTCTGCAATATACCTTTCCCTAGGGAGTGTAGATATGTGTTTTGACTCACCAGAATACATTTAGTCTTAGAATACTTATGAAAAATACCTATTACACTTCAGGACGAGAAAAATATACCTAAGGGCAATGCACCATTGAGGAATTTTTAATGTGTAGAAGCTATCACATCAGCGCTTTAAATTAATCTGTAACAAAGGCCTCCTCGTATTGGGGCAATATCTACTGCCACGCGAATTATAATTCCCGTTATAGTATCTTCCTGTATTACGTGGATAAAATGTTCCGTTATTATAAAAATAACCTCCACTGAAGTCAGAAAAGTATCCGGAAGGTGTCGAATAACCAGCCTGTATGATAGCCTTATTCTGTTTCTGGATTAATCTGTAATGATCTCGAAGCTGTCTCAATCTGGCCTCTTTGGCCGCAACATCAGGGTCTACTGGCGCCACCTCCTGAAGACCTTCTTTCTTGATTGCCTTTTCAAGTTTTTTAGTTTCCTCCTCGATCTTCTTTATCTTAAATTCCTTTTCTTTGATCTCCTTTGTACCGCTGAACTCATCAGAAACTTTCAGCCAAACTTGAAGTACACCACTTACATCTTCATCCATCATCACATATTTGGAAAGCTCATCTACCCGGTTCCTTGATGTCTTGACCTGCTCATACTCAGAACCTGGAAATTTCTTGGCACCTTTCGACAGTTCGTCAAATTTCTTAATCAATTGGTAGTAGTTTCGCATTTCCGAAAGAATAGCTTGATGCCCTGGGCTCTTCTGATAGCCCTTGAATTCAAAGCCAGCGTGTAACTTTCTGTAAACTTCCGCAGATACCTTTTTAACGTTTGGAATATCCTTCTGCAATACAGCAGAGAGTTCATCTCCAACGGCCAATCCGGACGCTGCTACCATTGCAATCAAAACGGTTAATTTTTTCATCATCGTGTAGTTGTTTAAAGGTTAGACTCCCAAGGACTTGTCTATATTCACAAAAAAATAGCAAAAGGACAAACAAATTCCTTTTCAGTAGAACGAAAGACCTTAAAACATCGCCATGTCCAAGAACTACCGCATCACAGTCCTCGCAGGAGACGGCATCGGCCCTGAAGTCATGAACGAGGCCCTCAAAGTGCTCGACGCAGTATCAGCCAAGTTTTCTTTTCAAGTCAAACGCGAGGCCTGCCTAGTCGGAGGAGCCGCAATCGATGCCAAAGGCAGCCCTCTTCCACAGGAAACCATCGAAGCCTCCGAAAAAGCGGATGCCATCCTCTTCGGCTCTGTCGGCGGCCCAAAATGGGAAAACCTCGCACCAGACGAGCAACCTGAACGTGGAGCCCTTCTCCCATTGCGTAAGCATTTTGGCCTTTTCGCCAACCTCCGCCCTGGAGTTTGCCTACCAGCCCTCACCCATGCATCACCCGTTAAGAATGAGCTAATCCCGAACGGATTTGATGTTCTCTGCGTTCGCGAACTCACTGGTGGAATCTACTTTGGCACCCCAAAAGGCCGCGATGACAATAATGGAGATGAAAAAGCATATGACACTATGGTCTACAGCCGCAGTGAAATCGAGCGCATCACTCACATCGCTTTCACCGCCGCCATGTCACGCGATAAACGACTCGTATCCGTCGACAAAGCAAATGTGCTCCAATGCTCTGTTCTCTGGCGAGAAGTTGTGAACGGAATCGCACCACAATATCCTGAAGTTGAACTCTCCCATCTGTACGTCGACAACGCAGCCATGCAACTCGTCAAACAACCAGCAAGCTTTGACGTCCTTCTTACAGGAAATCTTTTTGGAGACATTCTTTCCGACGAAATGGCCATCATTTCAGGCTCCCTCGGCATGTTACCCTCGGCATCTATGGGAGCGAAAAACGAAAATGATCTCTACTTCGGCATGTATGAACCCTCAGGCGGATCAGCACCTGATATTGCAGGTCAAGGCATAGCCAACCCCATCGCTCAAATTCTTTCCCTCAGTATGCTGCTTCGCTACTCACTTGGTGAAAACGAAGCTGCTGATGCCATTGACGCAGCAGTAAATACGGCAATTGACTCAGGGAAAAGAACAGCTGATCTCTACACAGGAAAAGATGGAGAAGAAAAAGTCTCCACATCTGAAATGGGGAATGCTATCTTGGCCGCAATATCACCTTAAACATATGTTCAAAAGCATTTCAGCAGTTATCGTAGGCTCCATTATTGTATTCTTCTGGGGATATCTTTCTTGGATGGTCATGGATTGGCATCAGCCAAAAAACTTTAAAAAAGAAAGTGAATTAGCCAAAATTATTCAAAAACATGCACCTGAACATGGAATTTACGCCATGCCTGCCAAAAAAGAAAATGGCACAATCGACGAAAAAGCCACCGAAAAAGGCCCCTTCGTCTATGCTGTTATAAGGCCAGGCGAAAGAACCAACTACAACATGAGCCGCTCCATCGCTATAAGCTGGATGACTGCACTCATGGGGTCTATTGCCTTATCAGCCATGATGCAAATGGGTGCCAAAAGCTTCATTCCAAGGCTACTTATTGGCGTGTTCGCAGGATTTTTCGTCGCCGTTACCACCGCCACCCCGCTCATGAATTGGTTTGAATATCCACTTTCACACATTCAAGCCGCATTCTTTGACGGCCTCATACCCTGGACATTGGCAGGTATAGCCATGGCATACGTATTATCCTTCAAGAGCAAAAAGAAAGCCGAAGACGGAGAATAACACCGTTACCCTGCAGTCCAACAATCGTGAATGACTTAACATCCATTCAACTTATCCTCGGAAACTCTAATAAGCGCTTTTCCGGGGTGACCTCTACCATGCTGCAAGTACTGCCGCATCAACAAGAGACTTGTGCAGTCGCAGTCCTCGGTCAACACCACCTCGACAGTTCGTCAATTTCCATCAGTTTTCGGCAGTTCACTAAGCTTTGTAAAACTAAACTCCCCGATGGGAAGCATAGAGTCTTCCACGCTCGTAGAAACGACGAAATGCTTCAAGCTCTCATCGCAAAAAAAATCTTCGGAGCCAAAATCAAGATAGCATTCACCTCCACAGCACAACGCCATCACAGTAAATTCACCAGATGGCTAATGAACAAAATGGACAGCGTCATCAGCACTTGTTCTGCTGCAGCAAGCTATCTGGAACAAAAACCAGACATCATCATTCCCCACGGCATCGATACTTCACGCTACACACCCTCCCTCAACAGACAGCAAAGCTGGCTGGCCACCGGCTATCCAGGTAAACAAGGCATTGGCATCTTCGGGCGTATTCGCCCCTCAAAAGGTATCGATACCTTCATAGAAGCGATTATCCCACTTCTTAAAAAAGACCCGGATCTCACCGCAATTATTTGTGGAGAGACCATCCAAAAATTTATAGCCTACAAAGAAGAACTTCAAGGTAAGATCGACACAGCAAATTTATCAGATCGTATTCTTTTCATTGGAAAGCAACCATTCAACAAGCTTCCCGAACTCTTCAAATCCGTAAGTATCGCCGTAGCCGCTAGTCGCAACGAAGGATTCGGATTAACCGTCCTTGAGGCCATGGCTTCAGGAACACCTGTCGTTGCAACAGAAGCCGGTGCATGGAAAGACATTATCGTAGAAGAAAAAAACGGCTATTGCGTCCCCATTGACAATCCTCAAAGAATGGGCGAACAACTTGAAAACATTCTTAAAAAAACAGACGAAGAAATTAACAAAATGGGGTTATCCGCCCGTGAACACGTCGAATCAAACTATACCACCGCTCAAGAAGCCGCTCAACTCTGTGAGCACTTGCTATCCCTAGCATAAAATTGCACTATGGACCATCCACCTCCAACACCTGCATCAAAATTCCCGCTGCTAGTCACAGTGATCATCGCCGTATTACTCGGCCTAGGCCTCTTCTACCTCGCCATGGGCTCAAGAGAGAAGTACCGAAATCGTACAACTCAACTCACAAAAGAAACTGATCTAGGGAAGAAGGCCACTGGCCAACCAGCCATAAAAGTTTACCTCAAGAAAGGGGCTGAAAAATATGCCGTATGCGCCTCCTGTCACGGAGGCTCAGGCGAAGGCAGTGCGATAGCTCCAGAATTGTCAGACATTGACTGGCTCACAACCGAACGCATCATCGCCATTTTAACACGAGGAGTCAAAGGCCCTATCGAGATCAACGACAAGATTTGGCATTCAATAATGCCTGGAATCGCGGTAAATTACTCACCTTTTGAACTTGCCAGCCTTGCCACTTATCTTCAACACCAGCACGGCCTACAAAAAGACAAAATTGTCAGCATTGAACAAGTTGAAGAAATCATCGGTAATCTGAAAGAAAACGGTATCTTTAACGCTGAACAAATCCAGCAACAAAAGAAGCCAACATCAAAACCTCTCTCTCTTAAGCAATTAGTTGACTCAAAAACAGGAAAGCCTATAGAAAATCAGTAAAAAAATATTACCTCCACTAGAATAGTTAAGATTTCAATAACACACTTATAGGTTTTCACTTCTTACATAATGCCCTGGAAATGAGTAATTCGTAGTTACTAGTATCTCAACACACTCTATCACATTGTTATCAAAAAAAGAGTAACTAACCACTCTCAATCCTAAAAAGAAACTATCCTAGTTTATACTTCCCCAAAAAGCTAAGAACCCTTTAACGCTTGCGGCGTAACATCAAGGCTAAGCTGCTGAGACAAAAAAGTGTAGACGAAGAAGGTTCAGGAACAGCTTCCACACGGAAACCATTGAGCAGTGCAAAAGCTTCACCACTATTATTTGATACTACATTAGTAAATCTAATGTGAATATCATCAGTTCCGTTGGATGTGAAATTGAATGTCCCAGGATTTGGTGCACCAACATTACTATCAGTAGCATTACTGATGATACTAAGATCATCCTCACCTAGCGTAAAGTTCGAGCCTCCATCGACAGAAAATTCGATATCCATGACACCTGATTGATTATCATGGTCGTGATGCCAACTGGTCCAAATAAAATCTCCGACCCCTAAATCTGAGCCATCCACAATCAAGGTGAATTGACCTCCGGTCCCTGAGGCAGAAGCGCGAACACCCCACCAAGACTCTGTCAAGTTGTCGAGAGAACCGTTAAAAGCATCAGTGCGGTTAATTGAGCGAAGCTGCGTCCCCCCTCCTGAGTCGGAAGCCTGAATAGTAACAGAAAGACCTATACCGCTGATTATAGTAGCTGCAGGAGTACTATTGTCGCCTGTTGTCCAGTTACTAAATCCAGGTTCGTTGGTCAGGCCAGATTGCCCGAGATTCACGTCAAGAACAGCAGACTGAGCTGAACTTGAAACCAAAACAATACTGGCTGCTAGGTAGAATCTCGACAATTTCATAATTATTTAAACCTTATCTACATGGTTAGTTCCTACCTAGCAAACAAATTTTCTGAGTCGTAGAAAATTCAAGGGGGGGTAGATAGAGTAGAAATCTGTAATCATTTGCTTCGCCTTGGTGCTACATCGTATGAATTTCATCATCAAGATTGATCCTCAACAAGTGAGAGCTAACCTTTACTAACAAAACGATGACGTGTAACCTCGGTTGAAATACTTATATAACACGATCATTACCACCATCGATAGGGATCTGAGCACCTGTAGTTGCTTTGAAAACCGGTCCTGCCATAGAACTAATCAAACGAGCAATATCGATAGATTTAATCTCAGTTTTGAGCAAATTTTTAGTCTTGTATTCCTCCACTGTCATACCGTAGCGCTTAGCTGATTTCTCCAAAGCTTCCTGTGTCCATATCTCCGTATCAAAAACGGCGTCGGGATGAACAGTGTTTACTCTTATACCATCACCAGCAAGCTCGAGAGCTGCAACTCGAGCAAGCTGCGTAACGCCTGCTTTGGTAACAGAATATGCTGCAGCACCCGGTCCAGGTGCAGAAAAATTACGAGAACCTACAATGATTATAGAAGGAAAGAACCCTTGCTTCAAATAAGGGATCGAGAATTTCATGAAATGAGCAGTGGCGGTAAGATTAATCTTCAAGTGTAAATCCCACATATGGCCAAGATCTTCAATGTATTCCCCAGCTTTAAAAATACCTGCATTTGCCACAATAATGTCGATACCACCAAACTGAGCCGCAACTTTGTCTACTTCAGCCTGAAATGCAGCCTGATCGGTAATATCACACACTACCCCACTCAAACCAGGAGTATTAAGATTCGTCGTGATGACCTCATTAATATCCATACCAACCACGACAGCACCATCTGCGTGAAGGCGTTCCGCAGTAGCACGGCCAATTCCTCCAGCGGCACCAGTCACAATGGCCACTTTACCTAAGTGAGGTTTCACTTCAGTTTCTTCTGGTCTAAGACCTTTGCGTGCCGTAGCTACAGCAAGTACGTTAGCACCTTCACCTGAGGCTGTTTTTGCCTGGCTCAAGATACTTTCTACAGTTTTTAATTGTTCGCTCATTTTATAAATTACAGTTCGATATTGTGATGTGAAGAAGCTTTAAATTTATGCCAGAGCTTCTTCAATGGATGCATTCATGTCCACGATATTCTGTGTCGCATCATTTCCATCAAATACGGCACTACCTGTGACGATGAGATCTGGTAGCATTTTCGCTATATCACCGACGTTATTTTTTTTCACTGCTCCATCAACCGCTATAAGCAATTGCGGTTTCAACTCACGCAACTTGGTAACACGCTCAGCAACTACGTCAAAAAACGTTTCCTTACCTGTGTCAGGCCCAATAGCCAACACGAATACAACATCAATATCTTCGATATGATCGGTCACCAGAGAAAAATCCGAGGTTGGGTAAATACCCGCACTGCGAAGTGCCCCAGTCTCTCCGATCGATCTGAGAGTTCCAGCGATATCACAAGTATGCTCTACTTGAAAAGTAATGATGCCCGCACCTGCCTGAGCGTATTCAGCAATATACTTTTCCGGCTGATCTACTAACAAGTGAACATCTTTTACTAGCGATGTGTTAATTCCCGCAACGTAGGTAGAATCGACAGTTCTCTTAGGCCAAGCCGTTTCATCCATCACGTCAACATGATGACAATGAAGACCGGCGTCCTCAAGAATCTTTACTTCTTCAGCCTGATTCAGCATATCGCCTGTCAATGTTCCCACAGAAAGTTGAGGAATTCCTGTTTTCAATTTTTCAATAATAGCGGACATAGTTTTAATTTTTTTTCATCATCTCAATTAACTTCGCCACACAAGCCTCAACAAACTTAGGGTCTTCAGCTGTGAGCTCGAACGTTTCGATCTCAAGGCCTTTAGGAAGTGTTTGTTGAAGTGATTCCCAGTATGCCGCATCTAGTTCGGGGTTATAAAGTTCTCCCCCTTCTGCTGAATAACTCGAAACCCCTTTCAGAGGCATCATGAAAATTGCATTTTCTTTAGTATGAACGAGTCGTTTCCCAATGTTTTCTGCAATTCTGTGCTGCTGCTCGGCTGTAGGCCGTGGCACGAATACCACCGGAGAGTGCCAGGTGATCATATTTTCTTCCCAACCTCCAGGAGCAACATTAGGTTCCTGCGTGAGCAATCCAAGATGCTCTGAACCTCCGGGACAAAGTACCTGTGGAATACGCAGCTTACCCGCGATCGTGAGACGATCTTCTCCTGAAGCTCGTAATGCGTCATAGGTCGCATCAGCAATCTCACCCATGGCATAATCGAATACACCCGTGATAATTCCTTCCTTCATCATCTGCTCCATGGCTTCGCCACCAGCACCAATAGCGTGGAAGGCAATCACCTCATAACCTGCATTTTCCAGTAACTGAGTAGCATAAACAGCTCCTTTAGTAAGTACTCCGAGATTAGACATACCAATCACGCCCTTCGCTTCAGATTTTGTTATATCTCTCTCTATCTGAGCCATTCCCCATGCTGCAGCTACCGCATTCGCGATAATTTTACGGGAGAACACATTCAAGCCAAGGATGTCAGAAACAGCAAACATCATAGTGATGTCCTTAATGCCCACGAACGGACCCACATCACCAGAAGCTGCCGTGGATAGCATCACCTTGGGGAAACCATAAGGAAGTGCTCTCAACACGGGAGCACAAGTTGAAGTTCCTTGAGTGCCACCAAGCGTCACGACAGCATGGACTTTTTTCTCCGCCACAAGTGCATTCAAAATCTTTGTAGCTCCTCCTGTCACCAACGGATTAGCTTTTTCTCTAGTGGGGTTCTCAAGCAACTCGTCAAAGTCTCCACCTCCCGCGGCAATGATCTCTTCTCGTGTCACATCTGCGACGATACCAGGCTTACCCACGACACCTATATCAATAATCATCGCTGCTCCACCCAGAGACTGAACCTCTTCACGCATGAAGTTGGCTTCAGCCGCCTTGGTGTCGAGCGTCGCTAAAATTGCAATTACTTTAGACATATACCTCCTATCTATTATGAAAATCTAAGATCTGCAAATTCCTTAGCTGCAGCGGAAACTGCACGTTCAATAGGGAGACGTTCTGTCGAAGAACCTGTCCAGAAGCCGTGCCCAGAGGTATTATCAAGAATGAATTTAGCATCCGCGGGGTTCTCCAATGCTGCACCATGAGCAACAAGAATCACATCTGCATATGCCTCACGACACTTTCCATAAGCGTGTTCTGTGAGTTCAGCAGTCTGTTCAAGAGTCAAACCTCCGCTATATCCCATTAGTCCCCCTTGAGTGGTTCCGGCATGAAAGCAGAAAACATCGGGCTGAGCATCGCGACAGATAGCTATCGAATCTTCAAGCGTAAAACCGAGCCCGATCGTCACCATACCCATCTCCTTAGCTAACTTAAGCATCTCAATTTCGTGTTCAATCGTAATACCAGCTGAATTCATCACCTTGAAAATTTCCGAATCCTTGTCAACATACGAGATAGAAGGGCCAATATTAGAAACAGCATTCACGCCCATACGTTGGCAATCCTCCAATACCATGCGCATGTCTTTGAGAGGATCGTTCGCATTCAAGCAAGCACAGACAAATGCCTTGCCGTCGAGAGCCGGCATGATGTCTTCTCGAGTGTAATTTAGAGTCTGCTTATTAGAGTCCAGGATTGGCCACATCATTGACATGGTGCCCATTCCGTTAGCTCTAAGGCGAGCTCCTGAGAAAGTATTGATACAGTCAGTTCCAGCAGCTTCCTGTAGCTTTGCCACAAGTCCGCTACCAGCAGAAGAAATCATAATCGGGATGCGATTCTCTACCTTGTAACGTAGGTTCTCTCTTATCTTTTCTGCAGATATGCGTTTCGTTATCATAGTATTGTTGGTTTTTTATTTCTTGGAATAATAAGTCAAATTTCTAAAAATTCGCTCACTGCAGCACGAAGCTCTTCAGTGTATGCGACATTGTCGTAATATCGCGGAGCAAGTTCTCGAATACTGCTGTTTGCAAGGAATTTGTCAATCTGCTCAGCTATAGACACAGGATGCAGCTCATCTCGTGTGGTGTAAAGCACTAGAGCTTTATTCCGTAGAGAAGCCAAGGCATTCATGTCAAAAAAAGGACGATCCTCCCACATTTTATATAGAACAGAAGCTGCCTCAAGTGCCTGAGGTCGTCTGAACACGCCATTCAGGGATAAAGCCACTTTCTCATTCTCAGCTAACAATATCTGATACTCTTCAAGGGCTTCCAACTCCCGCTCTCCTTGCTCAAGTCCAGATCGTAAAATAGCATGTCCGGCATCCGCTACCAACTTAAGATGAAGTGGTTCACATTGGTCAGGCCAAGAAGGACGCAGGACAATAATTTTATTAACTCGTTCGGGATAACGCTGAGCGACGTTCAGCGTCACACCTGAACCCATGGAAAGCCCACCAACATCAGCTTTTTCAATCCCTAATGAATCCAAAACAGCAATGACATCGTCAGCAAATTGATCGAAATTTAACAAATCGTCTCCACTATAGGCTGAATCACCATGAGCACGGAAGTCTGGAGCAATTAGCTTAATACCCGCAAGGTTAGACAACGCGGAAGTTGTCTGCCTTCGATCAGCTCCAAGGCCATGCATGAACAACAGCGGCCGACCCTCTCCAATGACTTCGTATGCGATAGTTTCATTCACCTCACGACCTGTATTACAGGTGTTCCATTTCTGCAAGATTTTTTTCACCTAGTAAATAAAAAAGCAAAACAGCTAAACTCGACTACTCAGGTGCTGTCCATTGGAATATCACAGCTCAAATCGCTATTTTTTTAGAATTTACTCAAAATTATCGGATTTTTTTTACTCACTTCTTGACATAACAGGCTTTCATTTCTAGTTTCCCGCCCCGACCTGATCACAATCTTAACAAAAAAAACAATTATGCGAGGAGTAAACATCCACAAAGGCGAACCAGTAGACCGCGCTCTCAAGCGCCTCAAGTCAATGCTCGACAACGAGGGCATTCTCGAAGAAATGCGACGCCGTCGTGCATTTGAAACACCAGTTCAACGTCAAAAGCGTAAGTCTCGTGCAGCAGCTAAGCGCAAGCGTCAACGTTGGAAATATATCTCTCCTGAACAGGAAGCTTCAATGCTTGCTGAGAAGGAAGCTAAGAAGGCTCAAGCATAGGCCGCCACTAAAGATCAGGTCAAATATCAATTTTCGAGGCACTCCCCTAAAGAGTGCCTCTTTTTTTACCTTAAACCTCACAGTAGCCCATGAGACGCTGGCAATACAAACTCGCTAGAAACATCCTTTTTAAGTGCGAAGCGGAATACGCCCACCACATATCCCTCGACTTACTACGCTTCTCTGAAAAAGTCGGCCTACTCAATCTCGTAGCGGGCACCATGCCGAAAACCAAAACGATTGAGTGCATGGGACTCAAATTCCCTAATCCTGTGGGATTAGCAGCAGGTCTAGACAAAGAAGGCAATACCATCGACGCACTTGGAGCACTAGGTTTCGGTTTCGTGGAAATTGGCACAATTACGCCAAAACCACAGCCAGGTAATCCACAACCACGCCTCTTCCGTATCATCGAAGAAAACGCTATCATCAACCGTATGGGTTTTAATAACTGCGGCATCGAAGAAGGCGTAAATAACGTGCGATCCACCAAGAGGTTTGAAGGAATCGTCGGTTTCAATATCGGAAAAAACAAAGTTACACCAAACAAGAATGCCACAGACGACTATCTAGCTGCTCTTCGAGGTTGCTGGGGTGTCGCGGACTACGTTACAGTTAACATTTCTTCACCAAACACACCTGGCCTGCGTGACTTGCAAGCAGCTGATGACACTGCACGCCTGCTGGAGGCTCTGAAAAACGAGCAAATAAAACTTTCAGCAGAAACAGGAGTGAATATGCCAATAGCTCTCAAAGTTGCCCCTGACATGGGAGAAGAACAAATTAGAGAACTTTCAAAAGTGTTCCTAGATGGAGGACTCGAATGTCTTATCGCGACCAACACCACGATAGATCGAGAAAAAGTAAAGGGCAGGAAGTACTGGCAAGAAGCAGGCGGTCTCTCAGGGGCACCCGTAACGGACAAAGCCACTGATGTCATCGCACAGTTCTATTCACATCTCGGCAAAAACGTTCCTATCATCGGTGTAGGAGGTATCATGAACGCTCAAGATGCTCTCGACAAAATCAAGGCCGGAGCCAAACTCATCCAGCTCTACACAGGATTCATCTACAACGGCCCTCCATTGATTAAAGAAATAATACAAGCTATCAACAAAGCCGATGCTAGATAATTGCTTGTTGCTGGGAAATAAGCTTTTGAAGCGTGGTTAAACGTAATTTTCTCCCTCAGTCAAAGCTGAAGCAAAAGCCATAAGCATCATCTGAGGGTTTTCAAAACGCTTTTCTTCGTCAATATGGAGCAATGTGGACAGCCACTTCTGAACTTTAGGTGACAAGCCTGATGCGTGCTGCTTGACCTTTTCCTCAGAATCTATCTTGTGAAACGACTGGCATTCCTCATGACTAGCGTTCTCCACCGGATGATAGCGACATATCAACTGAAGAGCGATATTTCCAAAAATCATCTGAGTTGTTTTGAATCCCACAAATTCTTGCTTTTTGAGAGTGGGAAGTAACCACTTGGGTTGCCTCGCGTTAAAAGTGTTCAAAAAATCGTCTTCTTCTCCCATCGCCAAAACTTCAGAGTATCCGACACTCATGAGACGATAAAAATAATCTCCCTCTCTGTTACCATAAACAGCAATAGTTTCAGGAGATAAGAAATAGCATTGGCAACCACTCTGCAGAGCCACCGCCAGAGCTCCACCAACTTGCTGAACAAAAGCTGTGATATCATTCCAAGAAAAACGGTGCCGATGTGTAAAATGCGTCAAATACTCACCCAATTCCCTATGGGTCGCGATATAGCCGACATCTTCCAACAGAGCAAAATCATGCACCTGGCAAATATGTGGATGCTGGATACTGTATAGCTTCTGTGCCAAAGTTCTAAAATCAAAGGACCATTGAGGATCACCATCAAAGTCATGCAGATGCATCCACACCTTCCTGTTTTCCATCGTCGTGTCCTCAGCATTGAACACCTTCTTCACAGGAGTGATCTCTACACAGTCTTTCATCCGATAACGATCATTAAACAAGGTCTCCCCCGTGTCCTCAAGAGCGTCCAAAGGCTCGCCTGCAGAATTCAAATTAGCAACCTCTGGTGTCCAAATCTGTGTCGCGGTCAGCCTATTCAACTTGGTTTTCATGCAAGCTTTTCCTATCGAATTCGTTGAAAAATTCGACGACTGTACAGCTTCTAAGATATCCACCACCTCATCAATCCTTGTAAAATAATGATAATCTTCATGTCCCACCGCTCTAGCGACAAGTTCATAAAGCTTATTATCAAGCCCATAACTCTCCCAACTACTCGAAGCCATCAGATCAGGCGTATACCCTGTAGACAAATAACATACCAAAGCACCCAGTGAGTTTATATCAGCAACTATGGGAGAAATCACCGCGTCATCAGCAGAAGTTTTCGTCACAAAACCCTTAAAGTCAGGGTAATCAAACGTACCCATTTTCATGTCAACCAAGGCACTGACAAAATATCCCGGCTCAATGCTCAAGGCATAATGAGGGTCCACATAAATCGCCTGAGGACAGATTCCGCAATGATGCACCTTCTGTTCATGCAAATACTCCAACATAGCCGCTACCTGAATAGACACCTCCAATGTTCTCTTCAGGGAAAAACGCCCTTCGTCAATCAACTTGTCCAATCGAGTTCCGTGCACCTCACCCGACAGTATAAAAAGATAATTTTCATGCCTCCAAAACTTCCTCGTTCCCACCAGAGAGTGATGCTTTAACATGACATATTGGTTCATCTCCTTAGTCAATCGCTCTACCTGAGCTTCTGAAAAAGAGCTAATGTCCACCATTTTTACAGATCCGTGACGAGCCTCAGAGGGAATTAAAACGGAAAATTCGCGGAATTCTTTCGTCGAGTTGGCGGTTTCCCCAATGAACACATATTGTGGAAACAGATCTGTAAGGTCTTCAGAAGTCATCGGAGAAGATCCTGCAGTAGAATTTGAAGATATTATTTCAGCCATTCGGGTGTGAAAAATTAAGCTTTAACAATATCAAAGACTCCATCCATAGCAAAGGACAATTTATAACTACTTTGCTCGCTTATGTCACAACACATCACCATATCCAATTCCCATGACTTTAGCAGAAAAGTAAAGCATCGTCAAACAGGTGACGTAAAAAATCTAAACTCCGACTCACACGATTTTCATTTCCAAAAAGTTCTGCAGCATCAGCTTCCCACTTTCAGTCAAAATGGACTCTGGATGGAACTGAACGCCATGAATACACATTTCCCTATGCTGGAAACCCATGATCACACCATCCTCAGTCTCCGCCGTGACTTCCAGACAAGCTGGAAATGTCTCCTTCTTGACAATGAGGGAATGATATCGAGTCGCTGTCACTGGACTTGAAATTCCCTTGAAAACACTCTTGCCCGCATGATGCACTGGCGAGGTTTTACCATGCATCAACTGGTCCGCTCGCACCACATCCCCGCCAAAAACCTGCCCAATGCTCTGGTGCCCCAAACAAACTCCAAGGATCGGCACCTTACCACCAAAAGCCCTAATCACATCCAGACTGATGCCTGCTTCAGTCGGAGTACAAGGCCCAGGTGAAATACAAATATGACTGGGTGCCAACGTCTCAATCTCCTCAATCGTTATCTTGTCATTCCTTACCACCTTCATGTCGGCACCTAGCTCGCCAAAATACTGAACAAGATTGTATGTGAATGAATCGTAATTATCGATGACTAGTAACATGAAGTAAAACTTTTGGTTAAGAGCGTGTTAGCGAGATACCACCTATTACGCAAGATCTATCGAACACCTTACTCGAAAACCTTACTACTTGAATTTCTTAAATTTCAACTCAGACATATACATCGCAGACCTAAAAGAACCAAAACCCAATGTGGTAAATTCAGAAACATTCCATGCACCTGGCACCTGCCACCTTTTGCCCGAAAGCCGATATGCTCCGACTCTTTTCCACTCGCCTTCCTTTTCGTGTACAGATCGCATCATCACCACCATTTTATCATCTCTGACATGAAAACGCATGTAATTGTAATCACCATTTTTCATTTGATAGTACATCGGTAAATTCTCCTGAAACGACCAGTTCGCCTCATTCTCTTGATTCTTCATCGTAATCAATCTACCTTCATCGTAATATCCCTGAAGCCCCATCAGGTTCTTCTTCCAGGCTCCCATCTCAAAAACAGTATTTCCGTATTTCGTCGGAATGAAAACACCAATTGAATAGTTACCCTTATAACGCTTCCACTTAAATTCTATAGAAAAATCAGTTCCTGGATTAAGCTTGGTGAAAGCAACCGGCACCAAATGCTCAGTAGAGACCAATGAGTCTCCATCCATTTTGATCCCCCGCACGTTATCTAATGAGGCAAATTTAGACATTATCGGCGTCATTTCCTCCCAATTTGCCTCATCCCACATGCTCTCAGGTATTTTTGTAGAATCTCCACTCTTCAAGGGATTATCGCTACCATCACTCCATATAGGGTCATCGTCATCTCCGTTAAAAGGTCCTTCATTTGACCCGCCTCCACCTGAAGGAGCTTCTCCACCCTGTGTCAGATTAGCTCCAGCTACATCACCATCATTAGTCTTATCGCTGTTTCCAAAATTCAGAGCCAACAGCAACAGTAAAATAGCGACGACACCAGCTCCCACACCTATCGCCACCTGTTGCCATACTGGCATTCCCCCAGTTTTCAGTTGAGCTTTTACCTTTGCCAATTTTTTCGCTAACTCACTGGCGGAAGAAACTCGTGCATCTCTATCTCTCTGTAAGCAGTGCATCACCAGTTTTTCCATAGGCTTGCTAGCTCCATAGCGTGACAACGGTTCAAACGCTCCTCTAGGCGTCACCCCCGCAATCATTTCATATAACATCACCCCCACACTGTATATATCCGCTCTAGAATCCAGTTCCTGCCCCGCCGAGTGTTCAGGAGACATGTAATCCACTGTACCGACCGTCGTACCAGTCAAAGTCAGCTGCGTCCCTCCCTTATCATCTACATCCTTGGAAATACCAAAATCACTCACCTTAATACTTCCATCATTGCCCAACAAAATATTCGCCGGCTTAATATCCCTGTGCACTATTCCCAGTCCATGTACCGCGTCCAACCCATGGCAAACTGCAGACGCGACCCGAATCGCTTCACGCTCTGATAACGTGTCCGCATGCTGTAGACGATCAAACAAGTCCATCCCATCCACATACTCCAAAATCAAGTACGGCACACCATCCTCCGTCACCGCAGCATCATGAATACCTAAAACATTAGGATGCTCTAGCTGAGCCATCATCCTTCCTTCTTTCCTCAATCGCTCCACGAAGAGATCAGTATTCTCCCCAGTTGATGAAAACACCTTAATCGCCACCACACGGCCCAACTCCCTGTGCCTAGCTTTATAAACTGCCCCCATGCCACCTTGACCAAGGATTTTTTCTATCTCATAACCTGGAATTTCACCATTGGAGCCATGCGGATCCACAGCCGTTTGGCTTGGGTCTGGCTGTAGGGCCCACTGCAGCATCTGCTTGGCTTTTTGTTCCTCGGTCATGCGATATCAGCTAATTTTCAGAGTAGTTACTACCAACTAGTAAGCAATACCGACAGAAAGGTTACGAGAAAAAAATAGAATATGCTTCACCGCAGCATAGCATTAAAGTCACAAACTATAGTATGAAACTGACAGCCTTGTTCTCAAAGTCTAACCTACAACTCGCTGCCGTCGCAGCAACAAAAGCAAAGGTTTGTGTATTCAACGCATCGTGCAAAAATCTTTCAAAGCAAGCAGATAGCACAAACCAGCCATTACAAAATAATGACCATAAAATAGATCTCTTCAAAAAACTGCCAAAGGCCCCCTGAGACCTATTATTTCAAATCTCTATGATTTTCTTCTACCCCCAGACCTGCGTCGTCCAGTAGATTTTTTAGCTTTCGAGGAAGTCCCTCGAGTTTGGAAACCAGCTTTTGAGGAAGTTCCTCTAGCTTGGAAAGCTGCTTTTCTGCGAGTGTCGCGAGCTCTCTGCACATCCTGTGCACTAGGCATTTTATCCGGCCAATCCTCAGGCTCAAAACCCGCTACATTCTCCAGCACAACTTTCTGTTTAATCAATGATTGAATCGATTTGAAAAATGCTCTCTCTTCATTACTTACAAGAGAAATAGCTTCCCCTTCCCGACCAGCTCTGCCAGTCCTGCCAATTCTGTGAACATAATCCTCTGGCACATTAGGCAACTCGTAGTTGATCACACGAGGTAGTTGAGAAATGTCCACACCCCTCGCGGCAATATCAGTCGCCACCAGGACAGTGATCCGCTTATTCTTAAAATCATCAAGAGCTCTCACTCGTGCATTCTGAGCCTTACCGCCATGGATTGCTGCAGCTTTAATCATAGAAGCCTTCAAATGCTTCGTTAACCTGTCTGCACCATGCTTTGTTCTTGTGAAAATTAAAACTTGCTCCCAGCTACCTGCACTTATCAGTTTTACAGTTAGATTAGCTTTCCTAGTAGCATCACACTTATAAGCAAGCTGCTTCACAGTTTGAGCAGCAGCATTCTTACTTGCCACTTCAACAGATACAGGGTCCACCAAAAATTCTCTAGTTATATCTCGAATTTGCTTAGAAAATGTAGCTGAAAAAAGTAAGTTTTGTCGTTTTTTCGGTAACATTTTCACCACCTTACGCATATCATTGACAAAACCCATATCAAGCATTCTATCCGCCTCATCCAGAACCAAAACTTCCACAGCATCAAGTTTGCAAACACCTTGAGAGCAAAGATCTAACAAACGCCCGGGAGTAGCGATCAAAATATCCACACCCGCTTTCAGCGTGTTTATTTGCGGATTGATTTTGACCCCGCCAAACACAACCGTCTGCTTCAAATTTAAATGCTTGCCGTAAAGTTCGATATTATCGCGGATCTGAGCAGCAAGTTCACGTGTGGGAGTCAAAATAAGTGCTCTGATTTTTCTTCTTTTCTCAGGATTCGCCCCTTCAGAAAGTCGGTGCATAATAGGTAAAGTAAAGGCCGCGGTCTTTCCCGTTCCTGTTTGTGCCGCCGCCAAAACATCATGCCCCTTCATCACAACCGGAATCGCTTGCTCCTGAATTGGCGTAGGTTTTTCATATCCCTTTTCAAATAAAGCTTTAACGAGAGATGGAGCCAGACCGATAGTTGCGAATGTTTTAGACATAGATTGAAGAGCCGACATCGCAGACTTTCATCCAACATGATAGCAATTTTATTAAATATCCTCAAAAAAAGCTCTCTTAGCCCTCATTTCCTCTATAATTCTCTATTTGCCCCGAATCCCCAACAACTTAACAAGCACACAACCATCTTTGCAAAAATTCAAAACCGCACCTTCCTACTGCCTTAAATTGCCAATCATCCAAGAGGTTCCCATTTCAAAACCCACGTTAAAGCCCGCATCACCAGTCATCTTATTCGCCTTCACAAATTCTTTGGCATGTCCCTTCAGAAACTTCATAAATGCTACCGTCCCCATATTCTGAACTTTCTCGTTGTCCATACTGGCCGCCACCCCACTCATCACCCCTCCGGCAGCGGTATAACTTCCAGCTAAGAAACCAGGATAAAAGCCTTGTCCTCCAGCCTTTGAGGCACTCACATTGATCCTCCCATCAGAACCCACCGTGATCGTCATTCCTGGCAAGCCCGCCGTAACCGTCACGCTACCGTCAGGATTTTTCTTCACCTCCACTCCTACCCCAGATACTTTAACAGACCCATCAGCCCCCACCGTTACCTCTAAACCGCCAGCTTTTGCAGTTTTGTTCCCTTCCGCGTCTATAGAGACCTCCACGCCAGCACCTCTTATACTACCAGCTCCATCAGAATTCACCGTAACACCTGTCGCTTCATTCCCTACTGTAACCGAGCTCGAACCATCCGAATTCATTGTTCCTCCGATCCCAGACCCACCTACCGATATCGTTCCATTAGAACTGATAGATCCCTTCACCCCCTTACCTGAAACATGCACAGAACCGCTTTTATAAGACTTAACTGTTACTCCCACATCCAAACAAGCATGCACCTCCAAATAACTTCCTGGCATCAGCTCCACTCTGGTAAATTGTGGATTTTTCACGACAAAACGAAATGTCACCGCATTGTCTGGACGTATAACAGCTCCACGGGAACCGTCGCCTAACAATCCTTGTGTCACTCCCGTTTCATTATCCACGTGATACCAGGCTATAGCTTTCACGCCCCCCTGATCAATTGGCTCACTAGGAACAATCAAACTGTATTTTTCGTTCTTTGTTAGACAACCTTCCATCAAATTTTTAACAGCTATAGAAGTAGTAACATCTTTTATTTGATTACGTTTTGCATAACTAATTTCCCTCAAAAAAGGCTCAGTAGAACTTGTGACCTCAACAGTATGAGGTGTACCTCCCCGCACCTCTGCCCCCTCGAAGATCATCGGAACTATATTTTCTCCAGTAATTTCCCCAGTCATCAAAGGCAATGGATCAGGAATTTTAACCAATTCCGTCACACTTTCAGCAAGAGAACTAATATCTGCTAATGATGAGACTGTAACATTCTCTCGTTTTCTTATCTCCGGCAGAGGACTTTTCAAATAACTAGGGCTCTTTTCCCAATCCTCTACTCCTTTCTTGGGAATGAAAAACCAATGCAAACGTACACGCCCACCTATCTTATCAAGCAATGCATTAAGGACCTTGGCCTTTGTCGTAACCTCACCATCTGTTACGATAATCGCCATTGAACCTACCCCATTGACCAATTGTTGTTCATCTTTTGCCAACTGATTCAAAATTACAGAAAAGTTGGTACCATCACTAGCCATTTTGTAATCAGCTAAACTTCTCAATCTTAGGCCCATTGTATCCGCCGAAATGGTTACCCATGGTTTTGTAATTGAGCCCGAAAACAAATAGAGAAAATAGCTTACCGCGGCGTCGTCTTCCATACTCTCCAAGCCCTTCTCAATAGCCTGAAGAGCTGGCCTCCAGCGATCATGACCATCCATCTGCATACTGCCCGACTTATCCAAAAACAGGTACACTCGGCGAAGGCGCTCTGAATACTCATCTAGATCCACCATTCCCGTACCATCAGCCACCAAAGGGGCTCCAGACTTGTCTAGAGCCAACTTTGCCCCACCTACGCCCGACTTCTTGTCATCCACCACTTTCAATCCAAACCTCAAAGGCTCAAATCTTTTCACCCCATAGCTCACCTCATCAATATTTCCAGCCTGTAATAAACCTAACAAATATGCTTGTCTAACCTGTTCAGCAGCCTCCTTTTTATCACCTGACAACTTCAAAGTAACAATCCCATTAGAACTATCAATAACGTCACTTTTATTAAATAAAACCTTAATTGCAGAAAGTGATTCTGAGCTCCATTGAGAAAGTTTCATCATCGGACGCATAGCCTCCTCTTCCAACGGAACCTCAATCTCTAGGGTCCTCAACGGCCAACTAATAGACTCACTTGAAATTACAATAGCATTGTCACGATCTGCCAACACTCTAAACACATCTCCTCGATCTGTAATCGCCCGTATCACAGGCAGATCCATCATCCTACCGTTAACCTTTACTTTATAGGTCTCCATCGCTTCAAATTTTATAGTCTTTGTCTTCTGTATCCGTGAACTGGAAGAAAAATTAAAAGGAGCTTCCTTCTTTGCAAAAAGATCATCCATCATCGCTCGGCTGAACCAAAGCGACGTTTGCCCCTTTTGCTCCAAGAGCCTCCCGTTCGGGTACCAAGAACAAAAATTTCTCGCTGTCCCCATAGAACTAGCGCTCATCCTAACAGACCCTTTCATAGTAAGAGGAGCCGTAACTGACCAAGAAAATAGCCTACCTCCATCCAAACTCGTCACCCTCGCATCAAATCCATATTCCTTCCCTTGACTTCTCACTATCCCTTTTACATACATTCCCTTCCTCAACTTCAATGGCAATTCAACAGGTTGTAAACGTTGTGACGAAAGCTCGATCTTTCCCCCACCCTTCATTTCCAGAGACAAAGACTTAAACTTCTTACCCAAGCCCTCCATGTCTTTCACCACAGAGCCCATCAACTCACTACTAGTATTAGATGACGGCATCACAGCACCCATCACGCTCATTGCCGTGATAGGCATCTTACCCGTTTCATTAAGTAACACTTTTGCCAGCATCGCCTGCTTTGCGATACTTACGGCTCCATTGAATTGCTTAAACTTTTCTCCCTTCACCTCAATCGTATCAACAACTGGATCTACCCCAACAAGCTCACCGGAAAAAGTCGTCATCACAAATACTCGCGGCGACACCCAGTCCAAAGAAATCTCTTCTTCCTTAGCCTTTTCCGCCAACAACGCATCCATCTCCGCCATATATTGATAAGGAAGCATACCTTGCTTCAACAAAGCAGAGCTCCTTTCACCTAGCCATGGCAAATACGCAGGTTCCTCATCCTTCATAAAGCTCTCTTCTTGAGCTATCCATCCCTGATCGGCACGCCCCATAGCCACCACCATCTTCACCCCCAAAAGCGAATGAATGTTTTTCACCGCATAAGGATTTTTTCTATCATTCAAGCTTTTTGATCCGAGAAAAATCTTTTCTCCGTCCGGTTTTAATTGAGAAAAAACTAATCGCGAAGCCACTGCTTCTTCGATATTCGTAACTCCAGAGAACCTTTCACCCGCAATAGTCATCACAGAAATCAGCTCCCCATCCCTCTGCTCAAAACCTAAGTCCAACGCAGAACCAACAAGCCGAGACATTTCAACCTCACCACTCAAATCTTCAAACCATGCCCCGGAGGTAGATTTATCTCCACTCATACCATAACGAATTTGCTTATCCGCTGTAGCCGGTCTCTCACTTACCTTTTGATAAAGCAATTGTATCTGCAAACGATGTATCCCATTAACTGTATTCCCCCCACCATCTTCCAGTTCACTAAGTACGTCAGTTATTTCATCCTTCCTAAGTTCGGAATGCCGCAAAAGCTCACCTAATAAAACTTTCTTATCCTCCACGCTGCCAGCTTGAGCCCACAACGTTCCTAGCGCTCCACGCATTTCACCAGAATAAGCAGGAGTTTTCAGCCCCTTCACAAAAGCCAGCATCTTCCCACTCTCGCCACTCAGTTCCGCAGCTTTCTTTTCAATATACGGATATGTTGTCAACTTAGCCAGGTCGTCATCACTAATTCCGCTCACTTTCTTCTCCCCACGAAGAAAGATGAAAAAGCAAATTAAAACCAACACAGCAATACCTATCACTGTATACTTCATTGTATTGTTGTCCTTAGAAGCCATCACATTAACACTAATTTGTTTAAAATAGAATAAATCTCGTGCGATCTATCATATTACAATGGATATCTCAACGAAACATTCACAATAAGACGCAACACGCTCAGGCACTTCAACCATCTACTTGCCCAGAGATCTTTAACTGCGAAACAACTCTGCTATAGGGAAAAATCATTTTCAAAAAAATAATCCTCCAGGCACTTCCAAAAAATCAACTCAAAATCTTAGTTTTGACGGAGCGCTAGGTTTTCGTCTCGCTCCTTCCCCACTTTATAAAGAATGCCTAGTAAAAGCATCAGAATGAACAACGGTACTGGAAAATAATAGGTCCCTGACACCAGCCCTAGAGCCAACAAAGACAACACACCCATTAGCGCACTATATGTTACCAACGACTTCATTGAGTTCACATCAGCTTTCAACAAATGTCTGGATCTCAATATCACCATACCAACGGCTGTAAAAAGAAATAACGATCCCAATATTCCGAACTCTGCTAAAAATTGAAACACAATTGAATGAGGGTGCAATCCATACGACTTCACATCCCAAGCATAAGTATCAGGACCATTGCCGAAAACATAGTTTTTCTTCAACAAAAAATGGGCATTTTCCCACATTCCGACCCTACCTGTGGTAAGGTCCACTCTTTGAGTCCTTTCAACCATCGTTCCGAAGATATTCCAGCTTCGCCCCAATAAAACAGAAATCCAACAGGCCAGTAAATATGAACCGACACCAACACAAACATTGGTAACCAAAGGAAACCACACACGCTTAACGCCCGATGACTTTAGCATCGTGAACGACGTTACTGCAATCAACATCAATCCAATTCCAAGTGCCGCTCTACCAGCAAAAATCATGTTTAAAGTCCAAAGCGAAAGCAAGGTTACAATAATTGCCGCCTTGAGCCAGCGAGACTTGAATGGATAAAGTAAAAAACAATGAGCTATCGCCATTCCCGCCACCATTAGATGTGCCGTCAACCTAGGATGCACGAAAAAATACGTGGCCAGCTTATATTCCTCATTCCCCATATTGAGGATAAACTGATAATAGTGATAACCAGCCACCAACATGGCGGAGCTCATCACAGCCGTCAAAAATAACCAGAAGCGGCCAGCATCTAGCTTGAGATTTCCAATAGTAAGGACAAATGGCACAGCCACAACTACATTCACCCATCGTATCAATTTCGAGATATTCCAATTATCTCCTGTGATTGCCAAAATCAAGCTGATCACAGAGCAAATCAAAAAACCAATTGTCACAATCGTAAGAGGCGATTTCTCAAACTTGAACGACGGTTCCTTTCCATTCTGTAGTAAAAACACAAAACCACAAAACATCAGGATAATTCCACTCACCCAAATCATTGTCGCATGGTAAGTAAACCTCTGAACGAACGGTAAAATCGCAACAAAAATACTTAGAAAGGCAATCAATCCGGAATGTAAAAAACTTTTGCTCATGAATCAGTCCAACCGTGAAAAATATCAATTATCGATATTTTCTCCAGTTAAGACAAATCATTATCAGACCAAAACAACCTTGGCAACTGATTGCTTTTCACACACACTTCAAATGTGGATTTAACAGAAGCAGTAGAATATTGCCTGAGCCTCCCTGAAGTAGAGCAAACCAGCCCCTTCGGCCCAGAAGTCATCGTTTTCAAAGTTGCAGGGAAAATGTTCGCCCTCACTGATCCAGACGATCTACCACCACGTATGAATCTCAAATGTGACCCCACAAGAGCTGAGGAACTAAGATCTCAGCACGAATCCATAAACCCCGGCTACCATATGAATAAACGCCACTGGAACACCATCCAACTAGTCGAGGAACTCCCGTCCCAGCTCGTCAGCGAACTCATTCTTCACTCTTACACACTCGTCGTACAAGGCCTAAAGAAAGCAGAGCGGGAACGAATCATTCCTCTACTAAAAAGCGACACCAAGCCCTAATTAACGACTCTCTCCTCATACTTCTGAAGCAATTCGAGTAAATTCAGCTACAACTCAAAGGTTTTCTAAATAATCACAACCACTCCATGATCATCTGGGTTTTGTAGTGCTAGGCAGTTGATATACATCGCACTTCTAGCTTTTATATTGTGGGTAAAGCTATGTTGATGAGCTAGTATATTTCCCACAATTGTATCGCTTTTAACTCGAAGCACATAGTCTGTGCCCTTTTTTCAAGCCACTTGACCCACTTTGCCCCTCCGAATTCTCTGTCCATGGCAATCATGTAAATATTACTAGCGTTCATCAAACTTAGCTCTTTGTTAAACAAAGCCATCCGATGCTAGGTGTTCAAATTTTCGCGATTTTTTTTTTGACGTAAGGTGGAATCAAAACATTAGCTAGATATAGCACATTTCTAGAATCTCTGTCATCTAAAGTTGAAAATACCAATTATGTGCTAAATTACTCCATATGACTGAACAGGAAATAAGTACAATCATCAGGATGGCCTGGGAAGATCGCACTACCTTTGATGAGATTTTAAAGAAGACAGGTTTACCAGAAGCTCAAGTAATTAAAATCATGCGTAAAAACCTCAAGCCATCCAGCTTCCGCCTTTGGAGGAAACGCGTAAGAGGTAGAATTACTAAACATGAAAAAGTATTTAAAGAGAACCGCGCGAACCTAAAGCGTTATAGAGTTAATAATTTTGAGTAAAGCAGGTCTTCAAAAATATAAATACTAAAAAAACTAACATCTAACTGTATAACCTATCTTGTGATAGCCTTAGCTGCATCTGAAAGAAGCAAAATCAGAAAAACCACTAATTCTTAATTTTCATATAAATATTAAACACTATATTTGATCTAATCTTCCCCGTCAAGTTCGTGAAGCCTTTTTAAGTAAGCATTATTAGGTAGAGGCTTCTCTGGTGAACAGGGTTTTTCTAACATTTTATTAGTCACTTCTCTACTAGTTGCTATAAGTCCTTCAATGAGCTTTGCTTCAGGAAGGTTTTTCCAATATTTTTTAGGCATCTCGGACTGCATTGCTTTTACCTTAACACGGGTAACATTAAAGATACTCTTATAGTAAGTCTGCCAAAGTTCCTCGAGAGCGTCTCCATCTGGAGCTTCGTCTTTGGTGACCCCTGGGGAGTAGTGGATTTTTATACCATCCCAGTGCATACATTCATCAGGAGTGAGGATAGACCAGTCCATATTGGCAAAGCGATTTTTGAAGAACAAAGCATTAAGTCTGATAATTTTATGATCAGGCTCAAACCATGAAACAAATTGCTCACGACCAGTCTTAAGATCATCCCCAACCTTTCTAAAGCGAACAAAAGCATGCATCTTATGGCAATCTCGCCTAATATTCTTAATCATCGATTGCACGGTATTAACCTGCACATCAGATGGGATCTTTAGTAAATGAGCCTCTCCATGAGTGAGCCGCCAGAGAATAGAATAGAGCAGAGCCCACTGGTCGCCAGAGCGATGACACGCAGCTGTTTCCGCAATATTAATAAAAGCCGAGGGAACTTTAAGTTGCTTAGTCTTTGGCTTTTCTAGCTGAGAGACGGCGAAGAGAGAATCTTCTCCCAGATCACGCTGCCAGAGAACTTCTTGAGGGTGAACTTCTAACTGTAGCAGCGATCGTGCAGCAGATCGCCACTCGGAAAAACGAGAAGGGGCTGAGATTGAATGCATTATTAAAACTCTCCTCCAAGGACTTCAGTTTTGGGCACTTGAATGGCTGAAAAATCGAGCTCTAGCTGTTCTGGAGGAGGCGCGTATATGGCTCGCAATTTTTCGGAATCTAGTTCATACTTAATGGGTTGATGATCTGCCGTAATGATGAAAGGAAGGCATTTTTTTAAGTTCACACGTATCTTGATAAGATCTGTAGTGCGGACTGCGGTATAGCGGCGAATACTGATAATACGTTGAGCATTTCTCACTCCTAAACCTGGTATGCGGTATAGACTCTCCTTAGTGGCCTTATTAATATCAATTGGAAAAAATTCACGATTACGTAGGGCCCATGCGAGTTTGGGATCGATGTCAAGATCGAGATTAGGTTGATCTGCCGAGGTTATTTCACCCACAGAAAAACCGTAGAAGCGTAGCAACCAATCAGCTTGATAGAGACGATGCTCTCTCACTAATGGAGGAGGTTTTAGCGGCAGACGGGCAGAGGAATCAGGAATGGGGCTAAAGGCCGAATAATAGACCCGTCGCATCTTAAAATTTCCATAAAGGTCACCAGCACGTTGGAGAAACTGAGAATCATTAGAGCTATCGGCTCCTACGATCATCTGAGTACTTTGACTGGAGGCAAAGCTAGGAGCATTGCGCGGTTTGTGTTCTTGGATTTTTTCACGGATGTTTCCCATCGCCTCGCGAGTTCGATGGATGTTTTTTTCAGGCGCTAAATTTTTGAGGCTTTCTTGCTGAGGGAGTTCGATGTTGATGCTGATTCGATCCGCGTATTTACCAGCCTGTGCAATAAGTTCATCAGAAGCTTCAGGTATAGTTTTCAGGTGAATATAACCCCGGAAGTCGTGAACTTCTCTAAGAGTTTTAGCTACCTGAACTACTTGCTCCATAGTGAAGTCAGCACTGCGAACAATGCCAGAGCTAAGAAACAAGCCCTCAATATAATTACGTTTATAAAAATCAAGTGTAAGGGTGACAACTTCCTCTGCCTTAAAGCGTGCTCGGCGAACATTACTGGAGCGTCGATTAATACAGTAGTGGCAATCATAGAGACAGACATTTGTGAGGAGAATTTTGAGTAAAGAAACGCAACGGCCGTCCGGAGTGTAAGAGTGGCAAATTCCCACGCCGCCAGTAGACCCTACGCCTTTGCCATTGGAAGAGTTCTTACGTTTTGCACCTGAGCTTGCGCATGAAGCATCATATTTCGCTGCATCTGCTAAAATTTCCAATTTTTTTGTAATGTTCATTAGACCACGTGTTCTAACGAGTAATGTTCAAAATAAATAGAATTGCAAGAATTTCTTTAGATAAAAGTTATTTTCTATCATTGAAAGTAACCGAAACATTCGACACGCCCAGTTAAACAAGTAGACATCCACTATTCTTTAATTCCAAAAAAGGCAGCCCTTCGACTAGTAAACTTTAACCTACGAAGTTTTCCACTAGAGCAAATCTACGGTGATATTTACCACCATTATACTTTTTACAGCAAGTATAACATGCCACATACTTTCTCTTCATTTTTCTCGCCCTAGTAATAATTTCTCCACAACTCGGGCATGTATAATGCCAATTCCTATCCTGCATCCTCGACGGTAAAGGCAAATCGTGCGTTGCCTTCTCGTTAGGTATCCCAAGATCTCTACACGCCTCACGCCACTCAACACCGTGCGGAGCTATTCGCCTAGGAAACGTCCTAACATGTGCCACCAAATGTGCCAACTCGTGCAAAAACGTTCGGTGCAATTCCTCCTCACTGATTTCCAGTAATTTGGGATTGAGTTCAATCTCTAATAATTTGTAAAACGCTCTGCCAGCAGTACTGCGCATACGGGGGTTCCACTTAACTGACACACAGTCAGCTAGCTTCCCCATACCCAGCTCGTTAGCATGCTCTTTTGCAAGTTGATTGAGTTCTTCAATGGATATCACAAGGATTAGAATATCCCCGCAGTACTCTCCTTATCAAGCTGAGAAAGCAACATTACCACAGTCCCCTTCTGCTTCATACGTGCGACCCAATAATTGCACATAGGACAATACTTCACGTCCTTCTTACAACTCATTTTACAGTCTGGCAAATCAGCCTGATCTTTCACATCCTCGCTCGAGATCACCAGCATATTGACATGCTTACCCTCGCTAGTTTCAAACCTCACAATAGACCCCTTCGTGCCGCCTTCCATGTTGAACTGGGAAGCTCCAAGACATTTCATGCTCTTTAACGCATCCGGCACCTCCGCCGTAGGAAGCTGCTTAGCCTTCAGCCACGCCAATGAGTCTTCCATAGTCGTCGTGTTACTCACCAACTGAATATCATTACTACGGATCTTCTTACCAATTTGAATCTGAATCTGCTTAGCACTCGGATCTTGCCCCGCGATCGGGGTACTAGAACCAGAACCACCGTCCCACGGAGCGAAGATAAAAACCGCACAAATAGCGATCACCGCAGCAGCAGCATAAGGCATAACTTTCCAGATCGGAAACGGGCCCGAAAGCACCTTCGCTTCCTGATCCATAGCAATCAAAATCTGATCACGTAAATCTTCCGGAGGCTTAACGTCCGCAAATGCCTCAAAAAACACAGTATCCACCTCCTCAAGCTCCGGAGTAGACAACTCCTCCAGATCCATATTAAGTGATGCTAGAATGTCTTCCCTCAACTCTTCCGGTAACTCTACAGAGTTCAATGCAGACGAAAACACTGCGTCCTGAGCCCTTTCCCTTGCTAGCCACCCACCTAGCTCCCGATTCTCTGTCGCCAGCGTCAGAGCTTCCGCGAAATCAGGATCTTGTGCATCCTGGCCATCCGGCCTGAAACTACTGAGAATAAATTTTGCTTGTTCAATTTCCATATCAACTATTTTGCTTGAGATTTTTTAAATGCCACTACCTTTTCCTCCTTCTGTGGAGCCTCCATTCTCTCCCTCAATTGCTTCTTCCCTCTTGCAATACGCGACATCACTGTCCCGATCGGGATATCTAGAATTTCAGCGATTTCCTTATAGGAATGCTGCTGCATGAAAAACAACGAAAGCGGAGCCCTGTAAGTATCGTCCAGCGCATTAAGCAATGCCACCGCACGCTGCCCGTCCAACACTCGTCCTGAGTCCTTCTGGTCATCAGAAAGCTGATAATCCAGGTCTGAAATGTCCTGTTCAGGAAACTTCGTGTTCCTTCTAGCGTAACTCAATTGTTCGCGATATAAAGTAGTGAACAACCAAGTTTTTGCTTTAGATCGATCTTTCAATTGATGATTTTTCTGAGCCCAGATACAAAATGTCTGCTGCACTAAATCCGCAGCCCTATCGGGGTTCTTCGCCAACGAATAAGCAAAGCGATATAGCGCCTCATAATGCTCGTCCACGAGCTGTTGAAATTCTTCTTTCATGACCTTCTATTTACTTAGAGACACGTGCCTCACTCTTTATTCCCACTTTTTTCATTTTCCCTGATCATGATAGAGCGTTCCACCAGATCCCCGAGTACCACGAGCGTCTTCTCTTCCTGATATATAAATATTTCCGTCCCTCTGAAACAAATCATCCTCAAGAATCGTCTCGTCCACCTCATATCCAGGAGGAGCTGATATCTCCAGAAGGTTTCCTGAAGGATCTCTGACAAACATCTGGATCGCCCCGTCCTGAAGTCTACGCACCTTACCCCAGGGGGAAATATCAATACAATTCAACTCCTTGCAGAGCCAAAACAAGTGATTAAACTTCGTCACAGTAAAACACACATGCCCACGAAACGAATGAACATCCTGCCATTCCGTCAAATGCAACTGCTGCTGCTCATTGATCCTGAAAAACTCCACCGGATAGTCAAACGGCAGCGATGGCAACGATTCTAAGTCCAGCACCTTTTCATAGAACACCTTCGCTTCCTCCAAATTCTTTACGATCAACGTCGCGTGATTGATGTGTGAGATCATAATCCTTTTTTACCAAACTTTCTGTGTGTATTCTTTAACAAAATCTCGATCGATCGTCACCCCCAATCCCGCAGCAGAGGGGCAAGCTATATTTCCTTCATCATCCACGCCAAAAGACTCATGTGCCAGCTCGTGCAGCATAGGGTTTCCACCCAAAGAGTATTCAATAATCACTGCCGATGCCGATGCAAACGCAACCGAGCACCCCGCTTGAAAAGAAATCGCCGAACCCCAGCAATGCGGAGCCATTGCGACCTGAAACGCGTCCGCCAAATGTGCCACACGCATCGCCTCCGTGATTCCCCCGATAATAGCACAGTCAGGCTGCAGTATATCAGCTGCACGCTTCAGCAGCACATCTCGCATATCGAACCTCGTGAATTCGCTCTCACCCACCGCAATCGACATTGCCGTTGACCTTCTAACCTCTGCAGTTCCTTCATAATTGTCTGAATTACACGGTTCTTCGAACCAAAAAATATCAGCCTCTTCAGTCAATTGACAAAAGCGCTTTGCTTCCGGAACAGAAAATGTTCCATGAGCGTCGACCATTATTTTCACATCAGGACCCAAAGCCTTTCTCGCCGCCCACACACGTCTCGCAGAGACTTGAGGCGACCCGTCCATGATACCCACTCGCATTTTGACAGCCTTGAATCCATGCTTCACATAGCCTAACAACTGCTCTCCAATTGAAAATTCGTCAGCCCAGCCACCAGAAGCATAAGCGGGCATTTTGTCCCTACAGGCACCACCTAAAAGGTCAACCACGGACAACCCAGCACGCTTCCCCTTCAAATCCCACAGTGCAATGTCCACCCCCGATAACGCAGAAACCAACAGGCCTCGTCGTCCCAACACAGGAAACGCTCTCCCTCGAGAAAGAGCATAATGATCTCTCGTCCCATTGTATAGTGTCTCCCAAACTCTACTGATATTCTTAGAGTTCATCCCAATCAACTGGGCCTTCAAATCATTCAACACACAAGATACAATCGCTCCACAAGAACCAGAGGAGCCCACCGAAGCCTTCGCCTCTCCATAACCAACCACACCATCACGCGTCTCCACCTCTATCAGCACGCAATCAAAAGAAGTTATCTTCCCGAAATCAGAAACATGCTGCTGATCTTCCTGAATGGGGGCTTGTAGCCAATAGGCTCTCACGTCCACAATCTCAGAGGCCCGCTCCGAAGCACTCAACCCCATTATCCCTTCAGGACTAGATAGAGGTAAATCTCGCAAATACTCGATCGCCTGAGTGCTCAACTCTGTATACCAATCGGCTGTGATCACAGAAGATCCATGGTCACGAATAAATTTGATCTCATCATCATTATTAGCAGATTTTGCTGCATCCAGTCCATGTAAATGCGGGGACGTCGGTGTCCTGTCTACAGCAGGGCTGAACTCTACCGACAAATACCCGTCATACCCCACACGCTTCAGCGCGGCGATAATCCTACCCCAACGCAATCGTCCTTGCCCTGGAGGCATTCTATTTGAATCCGCTACATGAACACAGCACAACCGCTCCTTTACCATTTCAATAGCCTTAAGAAAATCATCCTCCTCAATGTTCATATGAAATGTATCCAGACAGACTCCACAATCTGGCCCCACTGCCTCAGCCAGCGCCAACGCCTGCTCGGCCTTGTTGATGAAATAGGTTTCAAATCGATTAATAGCCTCAATACTCAACAGCACTCCAAGTTCCCCAGCATACGCATAACACTCCTTTAGGGACTCTACTGCAAACAACCATTCTTTCTCAGGTGATGCATTCGGCACCGTATCCCCAACCACAGCAGGAACCACAGTCATGACTTTACCTCCAACATCGCGCAACAACTTCATGCAAGACTTCACATACTCCACACCCCTAGCGCGTTGCGTCGCATCAGATGCAATCAAACTACGATCCCCTGACATGATTGTCACACAGCTACTCACTATAATCCCATACTTCTGACACAACTCCAGTACCTCTGTCGCATCATAAAGTTCAGGCTCTCCCTTCAGGTCCAGCCCATCATAACCCAATGCAGAAAGACGCTGCAGAGTTTCCTCGATCGGCTCCACACGCATCCAATTATGCATTGAAATTTTCATAGCATATTCATGCCACATCACCTCCAACGGTCAATCTTCATTTAGAAAATCTCTCGCTTATGAAATCGCCGGCAAATCTAATCCCACAACTCATCAACTTCCTATTTTTCAATATTATAATAACATAAAAATATCATATAATAGAAATGGCAAGATTGATCTATTCTAAAAACAACATAGCTAAAGATCTTTTATAGCAATCAGCCTTTTTGTTAAGCCAACACCACTCGAGTTTTTCCTACAAGATCATGTAAACAACGCTTCTCTTCACCAAAAATGAACAAAACATTAATCAAAGAGAAAAGACTCCCAACAATTGGCAGTTGCCCTAAAACAAAATACATCACATATCTCATAACCAAATTCTCCTTCAAACTTGGCAAGTTACCATTTAAGTCAACAATTTTAATCTTCATTGCTTTCTTCCCAATTGTCTGACCAGACTTAACCAATAAATTTAAATTTATTGCAACAAACACAACAAACCCAACCATACTTATTGCAAAATTATAAGCCATTGAATTTTCATACGTACCATCTGTAATACCTTCAAGACCACCCGTAAAAAACATGATTGGTACTAATAACACTATCATGATCAAGCTATCAAATATAGCCGCAACTAGCCTATTGCTTCGAGAGGCCAACTCAATTGGTTTTGGCTCCATTCCTTCTCCTTCTGGGCTCGCTGAGGGCGGTGAATAAATGTTATCAGTCATATTATTACTTTTTGCGGTATCTCTTCGATCACTCTAGATCGACCGATCTTCAAGCTCAAGCTAGAAACCAATTCCGAGCTTGTCAATCGATTCAAGATTCTTTCTAAATACTATTTATTCTCGGCAGGCACACCTCCACCAGTTCTTAGCCCAAAAGGCAGCAACAGCAAGGCATACAACACCGCAGCGATGCCCTGTAAACTAAATAAATACCAAGGGTAATTTCCAAGATAATCAAATGCTGTTGCAATCTCAGGTTTGCCATTCAAAAATCCATAATTCGTCTCTGCAACAAAATTAAAGCTCATCACCACCAAAAGGTATCCCCACGTCCAGAACCATACACGCTTATATGCCCCCTTCTCAGGTTTCAATCCAAATCCCCAAACTAGTAAAATCGCAGCTATCGGTCCAAACCCATGCTGTATAAAAAAGAACAAAAACTCCATCGAAGGCCAGTCATAATACAATACCGGAGTAATCAAACCATGTGCCGTTCCCGCCAAAGCCCACACATACCCCACCTCCGTCAACCTTTGGCTTCTCAATACTAAAGCGATAGCTAACAAAATCGCCACAACGTCACACAAAAACAGCGGATACCCGTCACCATGCATCATCTCCCAAGCTTTCTCATTGCCAAAGCCATATCTTACCAAAATATTCACCATTTCCGAGAATGCTGAATACACCAATAACATAGCCAAAACCCATCGTAGCACAAGGTGCTGCTTACCTGGACATTTTTTCACCCAAACCAGCAATGCCGAACCTAAAAAAAGTAAAAACGACACCACAACAACATGCGAAACCCCGAACGCCTCAAATGGAGCTTCACTCAAAAACATCCGCCGCTAGTATCCCTCTAGAATTTTACTTACTTCATCAGGCACCATGGTCGAGTCAGTAGCCTCATCTACTGCAAGCTGCATTTGTTTTTTCAAAATATCCACATTGATCGGTGGACGATACGATGCCAAACACTGTTCCAACGCCTCAAGGTCACTGAGATCGGATGTCTTTGCCACTCTGAAAGTCTTCACCGCAAGAGCCTCGGCTGCACCAGGAGTAAGCAGATCCGGTAAAGTGCCTCTCAATCCATTCAAAGCTTCCTTCTCAATCGACAATCCTCTCCTCTTTGACAAAGCCCTTATTAAAGCAAATGCCTGATCATCATTCACACAAGGAAACAAAGGAATTTTCACATCGATTCTTCCAGGACGCTTCAAATCAACCTCAATCAAATCAGGGCGACTCGACGCCAACACCCACATCACCTTACCTCGATTCCGTGTGTTAGACATTTCCTTCGCCATCATCGAATAAACTCGGCTAGAAACTCCTGAATCGCCCGATCCGCCCTGACGCTTGCCCAAAGCCTGGTCAGCCTCATCCACAAAAACAATGCACCTTCCTAACGCATGCATGAGTGAGAAAATTTTCTCCAAGTTAGCCTCCGTGCTACCCACCCACTTGTCGCGGAAATTGCGCATCGTGATCACAGGAACTCCAGCCTCTCCTGCCAGACACTCCGCCAAGTAAGTCTTCCCTGTCCCAACGGGTCCACAAAAAAGATAGCCCATCGGCAAAGCTTCCAGCTCATTCTTATTCCAAAGATCAATATCTTGACGCAACCACTTCTTTACCCCATCCAACCCAATCACATCACTCAAATTTCTGTCGGGCTCAACAAAATCAATCAAACCTTCGCAATCTTTCTCTACAAGCCCCTTCTTCACCTCGTTAAGGCGGTCGTCATTCAACACCTTCTTGTCATACTCGGATCTCAGTAATAAAGCTTCAACCGAACTATTTGTTGTGCCTACCAATCGGCTCGCCGGCTTCGCGTAATCGTCAAATTCTTTCAACGCCTCAGGGCAGTCAGATGCCATCAGCTCCAACAACTTCTCAATTTCTCCCTCATTTGGTAAAGGAATCTCCACCTCAGAAATTCTAGGACTAGCACTTACCAAACTGTGTAAGCCATGCAAATTCTCTGACAACAAAAACGCAGCCTGCCCCGATCGCTGTAGACGTTCATTCTCAGCCCATCCTCTAAGAAATGTTGCCAACGAATTTAGAGTGTTATTTAACACCCCCGGCATTTGCGGACACACCAAATGTGCTTGTTTAATGATCACGGCCACACGAGGAGGCTGTACATTACTCAACTGTAGATTCCTGCAATACGTTAAATAGTGCGTGATAAAGCTAATCGCAGGAAGCGGGTCTCTGGGAAGATCCCCCAGCTCCTGGAATGTTGGCCAGCGATGAAAAATATCACCCCCACGCTCGATCCTTGTACCAAAGCCCAGATCATAACTGATCACCACCTCGAAACGAGGTAACATTACCTCCATTAAAAACTCCTGCATCCCTGCCAAGGAAGTTTCCCCCTCTTTCTCTACCACCATGCGATCAGCAACATTCCCGTGCAAAATAAAACACCCTGCAGCACCGCTCTCATAGCTGGTGATAACTTCTTTCGCCCAATCCGGTAGCTCCATAAATTCTTGATCTCTAATTCAACAAAAAAGAGCATCCCACAAGGGATGCTCTAAAATAAAACACTACTCACTAGTTGCCCACCTTTGGGCCCATCGTTCCGCCCTCAGTCTCAGCATCAGCAGTCTCGCTGACACCTCCTGATGGAGCAGTCTCAGACTTCTCCATTTCAAAACCTTCTGCAGCAGCAAAATCAGCCAATGCCATCTCAGCGAGAGCATCCTGCTCACTAGCTTTCATAGAAATCTCACTCATGTCCATGCTATCACGAGCCACTCTCGCTCGCCCTGCAGCCTGCGTCCGCTGATCTTCAACAATATCTTCAAGCCGATTCAACGTATCACCAGATCCTCCGATAGAGCCAACCATTCCTGCCGCCATCTCATTGAGCTCGGCCATTGCAGTCTGCACCTTCATATCATCAAGTCCACGACGAAGAGACTCAATCTTATCACGGGCTTCCTTCACACTCACGTCGCGAGCCTTCACAAGCTCCTTATAGCGAATCTCTGCAGCCTCCAACTGAGCCAGCATCTCATCATGCTCAGCGTCTGTTTTCCTCAGCTTGAGAGCAAATTCTCCAGCTAACTGGCGATTCCCAGCCTTAAGGTTTGCAGCAGTTTTTGCTCGAAGCTGGCTCTCTTCTTTCTCAAGCTTCTTAGTCTGGCTGAGCAAACGCTCCACCAAGCCAGCATGAGATGCCAAGCCCGAATTGAATTTTGAAATCTGCTTACGCAAATTTTCCTTCTCAACTTCCAACAACGCCTCAGGGTTTCTCTTTTCCAGACCTCCAATAAAAAGTCCGAAAAATCCTTTAATCAAATTTGTAATCCGTTTAAACATATGATCTAAATTTCTCGCACAGATTGCAGCAATATCTTCATCACTGCAAGTATAAGAAACGAAACTTTTTGCAACGCATCACAAAGTCTCCAATCAATCGACCTAAAGAGTTACAATTTGCCAACGCTTCCAAAAAAATCCGCATTTACTTAGCAATTTTAAGCAAGTGTATCATTTTTTGCATAAAAATTACTACATTTCACCACTATTGAGGTATAAACTAGAACCGCAAAGCGTAATAGACTATACTTAATTAAGCTGAAAAGCATCACCAACGCCATCGCACGATGAACCTATTCATTCACATCACAGCCCGAATCATCCCTGCAGCAGCAGTCGCAGCAGCAGGCATCTACGGGTGGGCTTATTGGCAAGAACCCGATCGCATCAAAAAAGGTTCCGCCAGCAAAGGCAAAAAGCAAATGTCCATAAAAAGGACAAAGGGCACAAAGAGACCAAAGACAGCCGCACCGCGTATCAGAGGTCTCAAAACTAAATTTCTCCCGTTCGAGCAGACAGAATATCAAATCCAACTTCGCTCCCAAGGAATCGTCAAAGCTCCTGAAGTCACTGCAGTCACTGCTCAAGTATCCGGCAGAATAACCGAAGTATCAGAAAATTTTGTCGCTGGAGCCTTCGTCAAGAAAGGCGATATTCTTGCGAGAATCGACACAGCCGACTTTGAAGTAGCCATCGTCTCTGCTGAAGCCAGCCTAGCAAGAGCCAAAGCTAACCTCGCTCAGGAAAAGGCGAGAGGCGAGCAAGCTCTGCGCAATTGGCAAGACATCGGCTTTAAAGAAGAGCCCAATGAGTTGGTTCTTAGAAAACCTCAGCTAAGAGAAGCCGAAGCGAACGTAAAGTCCGCTCAAGCATCTCTCGAACGAGCAGCCCGAAACAAAACGCGCTGCGAAATCGTCGCCCCCTTCTCAGGCGTAATACGAAATCGCCAAATAGGTCTCGGATCTGTTATCGGAGGCAACTCGAAACTCGGAGAAGTCCTCAGCACTGATTTTGCTGAAGTCAGGCTGCCACTCTCCCAGACTCAACTGGACATATTAGAGGAAAGCCCTGATCAACAACCCAAGGTAACTTTCATAAATGCCTTAAAGCCGAATTCAGGAAAAACTTGGACCGGGCAAATAGTACGCACCGAGAGTGAGATGGACCTCTCATCCAGAGAGCTCTACCTAATCGCCAGAATAAAAGATCCTTTCAGCCTTGAAAAGACACACACACACCCACTGAAATTCAACCTTCCAGTAATGGCCTCCATGCCAGCCAAAATTGTTAAAAACGTCTACCTTGTTAATAGAGAACACATTCAGGGCATACGTGACATCGTTACGATCAATGATAAAAAGCGGATCAAAAGAGTAAAGTTACAACCGCTTTGGGAAGATGAAAGCCAACTGATCATCAGTGCCGACAGCATTCCAAAAGGTTCCGTTCTGGCCACCACCCTGTTACCATATGCAACAGATGGAGCCAGAGTCACTCTGATTAATGAAGACGGGTTCCCTATAGAAGACCCACGTAAAAAACAACCGAAAGAAGAAAAACCACCCTCAACCGCCCAAATCAAAAAGTAGACCCATGCAAGAAAACGCCCTCCTGAACCCAATCATCGTAGAAGCATGTGCAAAAATTTTCTGGGGAGACTCAGATAAAAACGTCAGCTCCTTTCTCTCCAAAAACGGCATCAGTCAAGACGACATCAATCTAATCATCGCATCTGCACGCGAAGACCGAAAAGTAGAAATACGAGAGAATGGGAAAGGCCTCCTCACCCGAGGCATAGGTTTCTTTCTACTGGGTCTGCTTGCTGTTCTCATTTCATTCTTAGCGCTTCAAATTGGTTTTTACTTAGGAGAAGCCGTTTTAGCTGCCATCACCTTCATCATTTACGGTATTTTCATTGGTCTGATAGGATTTAAACGCTATACGTCAGGAACGGCTCTTGGTGACCTTAGTAAAATGAACGGTCTCTTTGGTTGAGAAACGAAAACCTACACTTTCCCAAACATCCCAACAACTTTACCAGCAAATGGTATTCTATGAACCCTGTTTAGCATCACTACGCCACTCCCTATTACCGCCAATAAACCCACTCCACTTTACTCGATAAAAACGCTTTACTAGCCATGCCAATAAGAACAAACAGACAAGCACTTTATTCTAAAATTATTTCCCCTCAGCTTTCAGCTCTTCAATTTTCTCTACCTTCTCCACCTTCATGAAGCTTCTACTAGTCTTGAACATTTCCCTTAATCCACGCCACCCTCTAGGCTCTTTTACAAAAGGATTCCACAGCTTTCCACCTACCTCCACATCATAGTATTTCCACTCTTTGGATCCAAGCAAAGATTCAAGAGGCACATAAAAACCCAGTCCCCCTACGAATTTAAGAAAATCTTTCTCCTCATCTTCAGCAACCAAAAGCCTGCACACCCCCTTAATATCTCCCTTACCACCCATCTGGCCCTTACCATTAATCTTCATCCCCGCACTCTCACACAAAAACGATGGCACCTCCAACGACATTCTCTTCAATACTCCCATACTGGAAACTCGATCAAACATTAGCTTTTTCGCTGGGTGCTCTAGAAAAAAGCCCTCAGCGTCAAAAGCGTATCTTCCTAGCCAAGTCGAAGGTCTGTATAGTAAACCCGCCATCTGTGCCTTAAACTGGGCCCTATTCAAGCCCCACCCACCCCAATCTTCATTCTTCAAAACCTCTCCGGATCGAGCGTGCGTATTCATCTGGAAAACGCCTCTTCCATCCAGCAAACACTCCATCTGAACCTCCTGCTCAAACAACTCAAAATTATCCGTAACCATACGCATACGACCATTTTCTATCGACAATGTAAATCTGGCATCCAATGCCAAATCAGCCCCAGCCAACGAAAGTTTCTTGAACGTCAGATACCCTCTCGTTCCCAGTAAAGGCATTTTCATATTCGCCTCCTCCAAAGTAAATAATGGCCTGCCCTTATCATCCTTTATCACCACCTTGGCATTATTCATCTGAATTTTTTCAAGTAAACTCTCACTCTCATCAGAATTATGCACCCTGCCCGTGCTCTCTCTCGATTTCACTCTAGGATCGGACGCGCTCTGAGGCACATCACTAGCACCATGCACCTGTGGATCAGCGCTTGCTCCTATCGCCTGCTTATCAGGTAAAGTAGGTGACAATCCTTCCCCTGGTAACATATCCCCCAAGAGCACTTTCAAATCCTCAGTACTAAGTTCAACCTTCGGAGACTCTACCACAACCTGACGCAGAGCAATATCTCCACTGCATAGCGACCAAAAGTCTGTCAGCACAACAATTTCATCAATATGAGACAACCTGACTCCATCAGATTTGTTATAAACACTGACATCTCCTAGATAAAGCCCATGCCAAGGAGTCCAAGTAGCTTTCTCTATCTCAAAATGCAACTTGACCCGCTGCTTTAACTTACTCTCTAAGTAATTTTTGCCAAACTCTGAACCAAGCCAGAGATTGCCCACAGCCAAAATAAAAAAAGGTCCTACCAGCATAAACAGCAACAGTTTACGCCACCAATGAAGCGCTATATGCTGATGTAAAAATAGGTATACTTTACGCAAAAAAATTAAAATAGTAAGTTACTTCTTTTCCTTTTTGACAGGAGTAAAGCGAATATAAAAGCTCTTATTGGAAACTAGCTTTTCATCAGACAGCATCTGGAAACGATAAATCAGATAGCCGAATTTTTTATCTTCAGAACGCCCAATAGCAAGATTCTGCTTAGTTACGACATTTCTTTTCTTTTGCTCGCTCTTCCATTCATATCCAGTCCAACCACGCAATGAAGTATCTTTAGCTGCACTAATGACCTCCAAAAAGTTCAAATCCCCATACAAAGAAGTCAACATGTCTTTCTTCGGATCATACTCTAGAGTGCTAATCGGGACCTGCCCCGCTCTCTGACCTCCAGCCACAAAAATACTGTATTTACCATTTTCCTCAACCAATTCGACTTGTAACCGCAAAGGCACGCCGTTCGGCCCTTTTTGAGCCACGACCTTACGCTTGTCCCAAGCTGCGAGATAACTAGCATACTGCTCTTTTGTCATCAATTTCTCATCAAATTTCAAGGGAGTGCCAGGCTTCCCTTTCAGCTCATGCTTTGCAAACCACTCAGGATCTTTCTTCTTCGCTTCCGCGATAATTTTTGCGTATTTCTCGATAGAATCGTCCATCTCAACCTGAATAAACTGTGCCTGCACAGGCTTATTCACATCAAGGAACTCAAGCAGTCTGTTACCCTTTTCCTGAGCGCATGCAACCGCCACAGAAGCGGCTACAACCACTGGAGTAATAATCATCGAAGTAAATTTTTTCATAAGCATTGCGTAATGTTTGGGTAAAACTAGTAGTAGCCCTGAAAGAAGCAAGTCCTTTCCTCTAGTGCTGTCTCTTTGACTCCCATTTAAAGCAAACTATTCATACACTTTTTACAGGTATACACATTTCCCCATTGCGCCACGTTCAATCCATGTTCTAATGCGACCCTGTAGCATGGGGAAAATTCCAGAGGAAACCATAGAAGCCGTCACAGCCGCGACCGATATCGTCGAGCTGATAAGCTCCTACATCCCCATAAAAAGGGCAGGTTCACAGTTCAAAGCTCTATGCCCCTTCCATAACGAACGCTCCCCATCCTTTAGTATTAGCCCACAACGCCAAGCATTCCATTGTTTCGGCTGCGGAGAATCAGGCAGTGCCATCGGCTTTGTCATGAAATACGAAAATCTCCCCTTCATCGACGCCGTACGTAAGCTCGCAGACGCAGCTGGTATCCCCATCATCGAAGACGCATACGACCCCAAAGAAGACAAAGCTAGAAGGCAACGCTCCAGAATAGTAGAACTTCACAATCAAGCAGCTGAATACATGCACCTCATGCTCATGCGCTCCCCTGCAGCTCAACACGGTCGCGATTACCTGAAATCCAGAGGATTCGGGGCCGAAATGGCTAAACGCTGGCTGATCGGCTGGATGCCCGACGACTACCACACCTTTCTCCACTGGGCAAAAGAGCAAGGCTTCAAAGGCAAAGAACTCGTTGACGGCTCACTAGCGGGCCTCCGAGACCCCGAAAATCCAGCCAAAGGAATCTACGCGAAGTTCAAGAACCGCCTTATGTTCCCCATCCACAACGACTATGGCGACGTGATTGCATTCTCCGGGCGCCAACTCGTGGAAGACAAGCGCTCCGGCAAGTATGTCAACTCCAACGAAACCCAAATCTTTAAAAAATCCAAGGTCTTCTTCGGCCTCGACAAAGCTCGCAAGAACATGACCAAGGAAAAATTCGCTCTTCTCTGCGAAGGCCAAGTCGATGTTATCTCTTGTGTCGAAGCTGGTATTGAGAACGCTGTAGCTGGCCTCGGCACCGCACTCACCGAAGACCACGCTCGCATCCTCAAACGCTACACCAGCAATGCCACGCTCTGCTTTGACGCAGATGGAGCAGGCTACAAAGCAGCCGAAGCAGCCTTCAAAGAGCTCACCAAACAAGATATTAACGTTAAAGTAGTCAAAATGCCAAAAGGTGAAGACTGGGATGGATTA
>JAVCKV010250272.1:0-15424 GCA_032274145.1 Herpochondria borealis | reverse complement strand
ACGAACACAGACGTCAATGAAGCCACTTCCAGTCGTGGCACCATCGCGCCAAATAGGAGAACCCACCACAGCGTCTTGCTTGATATCCAACACCACGTCCAACTCTCCATGGGTCGAAGAAACGGGAGTGGTGGAATGAGCCACAGAAACCAGAGTGGACCCAACAAGATTTTCGCAATTGATATCCAAGATGGAGACGACAGCCGTTCGGAGGTGGATGCTGTATTCAAGTTCGATTTCTTCCTGCTCGGAATTGTTGTCAAAGGTGGCGGAAACGTTGCCTGTTCTCTCAAGGTCCCAGTCGAACTTGCCGAGCGCAGAAGAGGGGGCAGTGGTCACAGGGGCAGCAGATGGAGCATCCGATGGGACAGAGGATGGGGTCGTGTCGTCAGTGTCTTGCTCCTTGTCAAACACTCTAGCTCTTCCAGTGATGATACCGTTCTCGTTGCTTGCTCCCACACTGGTAGAAGCGACAGTGTCACCATCGCCACTCAAACCAACGGATGTGATTCCAAAGCCAAACTGATCTCCACTGTCCAAGCCCTCGATGTCGCCGCCAACCTGATCCCAAGTGGTTGCGTTTAATTGGAACAATCGAACTTGCCCGCGAGTGCCATTGTGCAATCCCGACGAAGCAGCAAAGCGGGATCCGCTGGAAGAGAGCGCGACAGAGCGTCCAAACTGATCTCCGATTGCTTCACCATCAACAGGGGCTCCCTTATTGATCCACTGGTTGGAAGCATTGAGTTCGTAGATGAAAACTTGTCCAGCGTTTCCGGCAGATGTCGGTGCACCTACAGCAAGGGTATTTCCATCGGCACTCAAATCAAGCGATGCTCCAAATCGACTGACTTCGCTGACTCCAAATACTGGGTTGCCCAAGGGCTCCCAAGCAGCGTTACCGGAGTTGTACGCAAAGACATGAACACTTCCAGCTCTGTCGATGGGACCTTGATCTTGAAAGATGGCAGAGATTGCTAGGCGATCTCCGGATGCATCAAAGGATGTGGCCCAACCAAAGAAATTGCGACCAGCATCTGCGTAGACCGTGCCGTCGAGAGTGCCCATGAAATCCCAGTCTGATGAGTTATCATTCCACTCAAAGATCTCAACGAGCCCAGCATTGACGGCGTTTCTCTCGCAACTCACAGCAACACGGTTCCCGTTGGGGGAGATGGAGACTGCATTTCCGACAGCTGCACAGTTGCTGATTTGAGAACCGATGAGGTTGCCAGCCTCGAAGACCTCGACGTGATCTGGGGCAGCGTTACCGTTTGGTCGACGGCGAACGGCGACGCGCGATGCATCGTCAGAGATAGAGAATCGGTCGCCGATGCCTTCTCCAGTAGTACCGATGATTGAACTGGAAAGCAACCAATCTGAGTTGATGAATTCGTAGAGGAAGATACCGCCATTTCCTTCGGAACCAGGGCCATCGTCGTGGTCGGTGGCACCAACAGCGAGGTGCGATGCGTCAGGGGTGAGGGAGAGAGCAGCACCAAAGTCGTTGGGCTTGGTGGCGTTGAGGCGAGGAGAACCAAAGAGACTAGGGCCTTTTGGAACGAAGCCAACGTTGGAGAGACGACGAGACATCTGTGGAGATATCGAAGGGTTGATGTTAGAGAGTACTGGAACGACAGGGGAGTGACACCTCCTTCAAAGACGTACCTGTTCTGAAGCCGTGGATGAAGCCAACACGGACAAGCACGCGAGAGCGGAAGGGACAAAGCGAGGCATGAGGATAGGTGAAGAGTAGAGTAGTGTTCAAGAATCTTGTTTTGGATAATTGTGAGAAGAAAAGTAAGAAGAAAAGTAAGCTGAGATCTGAGGGCATCGTAGCACTATTCCATCCAAATGGGATTCAACTGAACCGATGTTGGAATCAGTAGAATCTGGTATGTTTTCTTCAAAACGGCTGGGGAAGATGTAGCTTTTGGGTTCCATCAGTGACCCAACCAGTCGATCAACGAAGCGTGTACAATCTGGTATGTTTTCTTCAAAACGCACAACTGCGACATGCATCACTTCATGCTTCCACCGACATGAATGGGAGAATGTCAATACGATTCACTCTAAACAGATAGAGGCCACGACTAGATTGTGACATCACTTCCGACGATTGAAGGTACTCGGTGGAAGCAAATGTGACTATGTATGGCCCTTTCATGTGGTACACGTACCTGGTCGTGATGAACTGATGTCATTGATTCACCTTGACCAACCATATCACTCGTAGGATGCATACTCACGCTAACCAACGAAGCAGTGGATAGAAGCTGTTGCTCTCTCGGGCTATGTGGTCATTCTTCCACCCACAATTCACTCAAGCTCTCAAAGCTGATATAGGTGTGGTCAAGACCGATTGGCGCTACCGAGAGTCTCCCCCTTTGTTGTATAATCGAGTGCCCTTGAAAGTTGTCCACTGGATAGTTGAATCACTCTGGTTTGACAAACGCTGCGTGATTCCCATCACTGAGCGCAAAATTTCCAAGTAGAGTTGGCCGTACGCTTCATATGACAGGCCTCCAGTGATATTGTCAGGTGCATTCGTGACGCTGCCACTAGCTGTAGGTTCAATTTGGGTATCATCACGCCATTGGTTCCATGAGTTGATCATGAGCAGGCTGCCCGCAGATTGGTCGACCAATTGAATTGCTCGCTTCAGTGATTCCTGGAAGAACGATCCTTCCGTGGCATTCGCTGCGATGCGGCGAGACAACGGCGTTTGACGTGAGTCTGTAGAGGCGCCAATAGTGTTGTATCCAGGACTTATACACGGAATGAAGCCGGTGTTGACTGCGGCTTCCTTCCAATTTCGTTGTGCATCAAAGAATGTGTCCATAGCATCTGTTCCGGCGTAAGGATAGGACTGAATTGCTCCATAAACATCAGAAGTCGAAATAGCATCAAGCCATGCAAGTGCCGGGGAATTAGACACATCGCCAGATGCGTGATCACCGACCAAGTACAGCTCGCGCCCACAAGAGGTTGACCGGATGAGAACAATGAAACCCTCCAAGAGCTCCATTTGTTCCAAGGCCCGGGTGAGATATAGGAACAAAACTGGTCTTCCATCAATATGATAGTAATTTGAATGACGAAAGTATTCGTCGCACATGTATTCCACATCCGAGACAACATTGCCCATTGACATGGCCCCATCCAAGTGGAGGCGACCCCTGCTTTCGTAAAAGAGTGCCAACTTGTGATCCCCCAGTTGCTCATGAGACAAAATTGATCCCTTAATCGTTTTGTCTTCCCTCGAGTTGGGTCCCCACCAACTCATTGCCCAGAGAGATATACCAGCATAACGACTCCAACTCAAGTGCCGAGAGATTATACTGCCGTCAGAAGTGTTGTACTCGCCGAGGTATGGACCCTGGCCGAGAGCACCACGAAGATATTCATTGTCAAAGTCGTCGGAATGCCACGGAAAAAAGTAAGCCCCGACTGTCACGTTTAAGGCCGAGTCTGTTTGTGCAGAGGCAATCTGGTCACATGCGAGCAGCAGGATGAAGGCAGCCAACAAAAGTGCTGACCCACACCTACGGGGCCTGTATTCCATTGAGCAAGATGGCTAGTTCAACACGGTCTTGCTTCAATGCTCTTCGAAATGAACTGCCTTGATTTTATTAAGAAGAATGGCATAACAGTGATCCCCATTCAATCGACTTGACCATGATGCTCAGATTACGATGCTTCACATACAGTAGAGACATCATGCAATCGAGGTCGGTCAAATCAATCGTACTACGCCTTACACAGTGGTGTAGTACTCTGTGTACCAATACCAGTATTCTGAATTCTCACGCAATCTGGAGTGCTGTGCCAATACTTATACTGCACACAGTGATGTCGTGTGATGGGTTCTACCCACTACTATCACGTCGTCCGCGAAGTGACACGTCAAACACTACGGCACAGGCCTCGGTGCGTGCTGTTATAGGTCTCAATTTGCTATTTACACTTTCAAAAAGCGTTTACGAGTATGATGTGCATCACTTTTTCATAACAGATGTGATGTGGACTACGATTTAGGAGTGAAACCTCACCACTCGCTTTTCGTGTCTCTGGAGTGTAGCATGAGACGCTCTACACATCTCTCGGCGCTGTCCCGATGCGTCCAGATGATTGGCAGGACTGAATGTCCTTGAGTTGATGGCGTGCGAGGTGCCTCTTGGGCATTCAGATCAAGGAGAGCAAACCTGACACAACGTCTCACGCTTCCTTCGAGGGACAAAACTCTGAATTTCGCGAGTTTCGTTCCAGCCAGGCTTGCAGTTCTGAACCTTGCTGCACTGCAATCAAATCCATCCATGTGAATGTCAATCCGTAGCTTAGAGGATCCCTCCCTATCTCGAACTCGTCGTTCCAATACTCTCCAAAAACTGGAATGACAGTGTAGCCACCATCACTTCCCTTGTCTCCCTTTCCCAACAAGTAGGTTGCATACTCCTTATTCTCTAGCCACCGAGAGACACTCATCAAATTAGGTGTGTCCATTTCCATGGGTGAACTCTTGACGAAGCTTCCATTGTCGGCAGGGTAGATGGCAGTGAAGCTGTCCCACGTCCACTTGTCCTCGTAGGCAACAATGAGCATATCAATCTTCTTGGCAGTGATCAACTTGTTAGCTCCTAACAGCACTTCAAATTCGAGACCCTCTGTATCAGTTTTGAGAATATTCAAATGGTCCAGCGAGTGTTCTGCCAGCAGTAAGTCAACAGTGGTCGCATTGACACTCCCTTGATCTCCTGCAGAGTACCGAGCCATAGCATCGCCCTCTCCCTTGATTTCTCCAGTGTACATTGGATGATGGTTGATGCGACGATTTGCTGTCATGACGTTTTTCGATCCAAAGAATCGCAAAGGAAATGGGGTTGCTCCGCAGCCCATGTTTAGTAGATGAAACTTGCTGTCTCCTTTGGCTTGCTCAGCCGATGTGGCAATCACTAATCGATCATAGGCCTCCTTGAATGGTTCAAATGCAAATATTGTCTTTCCCTTGGAAGAAAAGACTTGGTCGAACAGGACGGTGAGCGTCTTATCGCCTCCAACTCTGGCGTAACTTCCAGCACCAACATCAACGAAGGCGTTGTAGTTCTGAGACAAGGGATCGCCTCCCAGTTTGGTCAGAAGAGTCTCAATGTAATCTGAATTGCCAAAGAACAACTTTTTGATCCGAGGTTTCAAATACTCCAGGTTTGCAGCTGTGGCTTTCTGGAAACACTCCTCCTCTCGAACGTCTGTTCCTATTATGGCTTTCTGTGTTTCTTGCACCTCTGCTTGAGGAGGTACGGTAGATGCCGCGACCATAGTAACTGATTCGTCGCAGGCTTCTTTATGTGCCTCCACCTTAGATGAGGAGGATGCCCTTATCTTGGTGGATGACGAGTAGTCAGTCGGCGATCGTGTCATTCTACCCAACAGAAAGGACACAGTGCCAACAAGAATCATCCACATCACAGTTGGTATCATCGTCGTTCGCGAGCCTCTTGTCGTGCGAGTAGGTGCTACCATGATGGCCTCCAACAGCGTGTCAATCTTTGCCTTGTGAGGAAAGACGGCAAACAAAAGTTATATGTTCTGATGGAGTGAGTGTACAGTGAGCATTGGTTTTATTATCTTACGATTTACGATGACCATCATGTTGAATGTCGTGAATGAAAAATGAAAAGTCTCTGAATACCGGCACTGGTCATCGATGTCCAGTACCAGATAATAGTGCTGGTCTATGTGAATGAGACCTTATATTGGCTGGAAGCGAGGCAAACCTCTGATATGATACAATCGACGTCTCTGTCGATGTGTTGATGCACTATGTATTTTCATTTATAAAATGGATGAGGTTGGTACATCGTTCTAGAGGAGATGCTGAGAACGGCAACGGGATGATGACTGCTCCGCTCAAAAGGCTGGAGCACTACTACTCTAGAGAAAACACCAATCCCAAATTGAAACATACAAGCTGCACGAAGCCAAGGGGTCCGGTTTCAGCGTTCTTAGCAGCGTAGATGCTCGCCGATTACCCATCGGCAACAATACGTTGTCTCAATGTTCCAGGGGCATCTCTCCAGTTCAGTTGCAGTATGCCATTCACGTGATCTGGAACAGCCCCGTCGTTCTCTGTCTGATCTAATTGGTGGCAGCAGTCGTCAAATAGTTCGACTGATTTTGTATCAAGCTCGAGACCATCAATCTTTTCCAGCGACGCTCGAAACTGTGGGAGCCGCACGGGACAGACATCTTCCATCACGAGCGTCGTGACCATGTCCGATAGTAGATGCGAATTCGATAGGAAGCCCCCTGATTTCGGAATGGAATCAGCGACCCGATTCGTAACGTCGTTTCGTTGCGAGTAATCTGCAATGGCGCGCAGTCGTAGCCATCGCGGGAAAGGTGCTGGCTCTGTAGTGGTCATGAGGAGACGACGTGCAGAGGGTTGGCCCTGACGACGCATCGCTGTGGCGAATAGAAAGAGTGGCAATTTCATGGTATTGTTTTGTTCAGAGTGAGAAGGTAGGTAGGTATTGTGGGAAGGGCGTATAACCAAAGAAGAGGACGAGAACCGCGATGCTGATTGGGATTGGGATGTTCTTCAGAAGGAGCATGTTTGATTCACACATCTTGAACATTCCAGAGAATTCTTGTCAAATTTTGAATTTTGTGACCCAGTACTCCAGTCGTGTGAGTCAAATCTCCTGAAATGCGCACAACCACTCAAAATGGCACAATCGAGGGCACAGAGGTTTCAAAGGAGCCATCATTGATCTTATTGTCCCATCACACAGGGATTAATTCAATAGGAGACGATGTGGCCGTTTACTTCGAAGAAATCCGACCCCACGACAGCCGACAAAGAAGAGAAGCACTGCGTAGATTGCGAAAGACGGACACAACAAGCCGCACCTGCTGAGAGTACTGCCAACGCCCAGTGTGCACAAGAGTATTCAGTGGTGGCTGCTTGTATGAAGGAACACAACGATCAGGTGACATCCTGTGTTCAGGAATGGAAGACTTTCAAGCAGTGCCACGAAGCCAATCGACAATCATCGTCATCATAGTGGAGTGATAGCATCGCGAAGAAGGCACTGGATGGTGTGCACTTCTCTGCAACTCGCCTGAAGTTGATGGAGAAGTGATGAACGCAATACTAGCCGCAGCTCAAAAATATTCTAGAGATCACTGTTTAGAACAGAGGCTGAGAAGAATCAAATTCGTCGATTTCTTCGTCAGCGGAGACAGACTCTGTGTCAGCAGGAGTGTAACGCGAGGAGGTACTGTTGCTTTGGGCGCCGCCTGAATCTCTTTTCCTATCGGAGTCCTCCCGTGGCGAACATGTTTTGCTTTTCGATGAGTCCTCATGGATCATATCTTCCTTCGCTGACGCGGATTCTTCCACGGACGACATGTTGCCCTTCTTTCTGCCTCCCTGTCTTGTCGCGTGCACCCGCTTCAAACTAGTCTGTAGGTTGGTCTCGTAGCGTCGCTTGATTTCCAGGTCCAACTTCATCGTGTATCGATGAATGGTTAAAGCTGACACGTCCGTCGTGTGCGCCATGAATTCCAACAGCACTTGATAGTGTGGGTGCGTATAGTGAAGCTTTGTATTGTGATTCTCATACACCACATAGCTTTCGAGTCCGTTGGCATCGGCCCATGTTGCCCTTCGTTTCTTGAGCCTAAGGTTCCACTCGTGGTGCTTCTGTATGCGCTGCATGGAAGGTTGATTCGGGTTGGTTTCACCAGACAACACGATGGGAGGTGTCGACTCATCATCAACTGGTGGTTCTTCGGATTTCTGTTCACCCATCATAAAATCGGGGACACTATTCTTCGTGGTACGACCATCCAGAATTTGTGTCTCCACAAAGTGCCTATACGTCTCCAGAGATGCCATTCGTTCCACCTCGCGATTACTCCAAGGAATTAAAGCCCCGCTCGGTGCCGTATACTTACGCAGTTCCCACCCTGGACAGAGTTTACACGCCACCACAATGGCTGCCAGAACAAGCTCTTTCTGGTCTATCCTCTTGAAACGGTCCAAAGCCACAGCGCCAGGAAGCCAGACTTCCTTCGAACGTGGGGACTCTCCCAACAAGGCAAGCGCTATATTCAGTACTTGTGGACCGAGATGCAAGTCGTCGTTCACCAATCGTGTCGTCAGCAATGGGACCGCTGCAGGGGGTACAAGCTGTGGCTCATGCCCAGTTGCCACCATAAGAAGCTTTGCTTTGTATTCAATGACGTAGTTGTAGGGAATCCTAGCGATACGAAACGCCTGCTGAATCATCTCTAGCTTGTACTGTAGTGAAGGAGTCAGGCACTCCCTATAAGCATTGAGGAGCGGAATCTCGCCGTTGGCGATCCACCTGGTAACATGATGCGCTGAAACTCCAAGTTTGCACAATGCTGTCAGTAGTAGTGCCGCTACGGTCTGCATATTCGGATAGACACGCAAGGCAGCGTCCTTGGGACTCTTGCGCTGGTACATCTTCAACATGGCCGAAAGGGTTGCGGGAGCACTTCTTTTCCCATGCTGCTTGGACTGTATTACTTCTTCGATTTCATCGTCACTGCCCCCATCACTGTCCACATCAAGCGTCTCCTCCTTCTTTACCTTCTCAGCCGCTTGATTCGTCAAGAATCGAGAGATCATGCGGCGATGTTGATGCGTAGTGATGAAGGCATCCCTCATCGATATTCTCACATCTGGATGAAGCTGGTTGTAAAACTCAGCTCCTTCTTGCCACGACTTCAAATAAGACACCCACGTCAGGCGGACTGAATTCTCCACTACATCTGCATGTTCTTTCGAGAGTTTCAGGAGAGCGCTTACAGACTTGAGGCACGCCTGCATCACAGCTGTGTATCCAGTCAAACATTCTTCGAGGGAAGGCAGCGGCCTGGATTGATCGTACTCTGCCACTGGTTTCCGTTTTCGCTTTCGATCTCTTTTGTTATATCCAAGCCCAAGCACTTGACCTCGCCTTCCACGTGCAATGTGAGCATTCATTTCCTCGTGATCAAACTCTGCTTCGTTTGGTTGCGTTTGTGATTGTGAGAAGCAGAGTCCGCAGAACATGTTTCCAGCATCGTCCTGGTACGATTCAGTCCCTCCACAGTTGGGACACGAAAAGGGGTTGCCTTCGTCACTCTCGTCATCGTCAGTATAGTAAAACGCCATGGCAGACTAGAGGATGGTGCTCTAGCTAGGCAACCAATGTTCATATTCGAATATCGATGGCCCCTTTTCAGTTTACCGTATGCTCCACTACCGTACTGTGCTACAAATTCGAAAATAATACTGCCCACAAACATCACGCAGAGCTCAGTGGCGTTTCGCATTCACGATGGGCGCTAGCCCTGGATACATGTCCGTGAGCTAACAAAGTTTCGACTCTAAGCTTTTAACTGCTATCTATAGAGATTGTCGCGTTCTTAGTTGCGATCGTACTTTCGCAGGAAACAGTGAGTTGCACGGCCCTTGTCAAGCTAGAGCCACACTCTTTCGTCTTATTCACTGCCTCATGCACCAATCTTACAGTTTGTGATGCCAATACTCAAACTCTTCATCGATCGGACTCATTTCCCCGAGTCGTGGCGCATGAATAGGTTGTGGGGGAGGGTGCTCAGTGAATGTCTCCACCTTGTCTGAATATGTTGGGTTTGGTATCACGATTGCTGGTCCACCTTGAGCACCCCGAATCTTTGGTTTCTTTTTTGGTTTTGGGATTGTGACCTCCACCACACCGTCGTTGAAGGCCATGGTAAGGTCGTAAAGGTTGACTGAACTGTCGATGTACCAAGATTGTCTATAGTCCACTAGGAAATCGTCTGGGTCTTTGGATGAACCCTTGAGATCAAGTTGGCGTTCCTCATAGTTCACTGCAACATCCAAGTCCTTGCCGTCTACCCCGGGAACGTCCATGGCAAGCTTGTACAAATCATCTGTTTCAAAGAGGTGGTGGGAGGATCCGGTTGCCGTAGTGTTTTCATCGTCCCAAACAGGAATCTCATGGAAACAGCCACGTATTCTTGTCAAACCTGCAAAAAGTATCACTATCAGCAATTTTGTCATGATGTTTCTAGAAAAATGTTTAATTATTTGTGAGAATCCATGAGTCAGTTGTAAACTATGTGATTGTCACGCGGCATTTCTTCCGCAACGTGTAGCTTTTGTGTTTCGGATGGATTTCGAATTGAATCACGGGATTCACTGGCCGGAGTCACGAGCCAACCCGCCATGCGCTTCCCTAGTAGGAAATTTGTAAACTCATCTACAGCCATGAGGAGTATATTCAATTTTAATCCCTCCCACACGGCTTTCAACGCCCCTCATTCCGTTGCAGCTCTTCAACAGACGCACAACAGAAACACAACAGCAAGTAGTCGCGAGGCGATTCACTTGTTCTAGTTGACGCCACATATAGTGACTGCCCAGACGAAGGTAAGTTGACACTGTCTTCGAAAGGATTGGTATCAAAGACGACCAAGAGAGGTGCAGGTCTTCGCCTCTCAGTGTTTTCGAGGTCACAAGAGGGGTCCATCGTACGCATACAATTCTCAACATATGGTGGATTCTTATTGGAGGGAGTTTTTAGATTCCTTCCATGGTCGGATCCCCTTGCTATGCTCGTGCATTTTCCGTCTTCGAGGAATTTATTTATTCTCGTTGTGAGAATGTCATCAGGGTGTCTTGTTGTTGACAACGAAGCAAGCGGAGTAGTTCCAGTTCATTCGTTTTTGCTGTCAACCAGCATTCGTTCATGCATCATTAATCATTACCTCAACCTCCAAAGAAGTGAAGGGGATGGTATGAGATCTTATCGGAAGAATCGTGTTCTTTCGTTTTCCTGAAAACCCGATTCCATCTCATCTGTTTCTCTCATATTCTCTATTCGTAGAAGTCGGTTCACATCAATCGAGGAAACCACGATGCCGGAGCCACGCCCCCCAGATCACAATTATGATATGCATTCACAATCCCCAATGGCACCAATACCAATGAACATGCCGATGCACACTGATTCGCCAACACGAGAGGGACCTCCTCGAGGTGACAAACACGATGGTGCGCCGGGATATGGACCACCTGGGGGTTATGCTCCGAACTACCCTTATCCATACTATGGACCTCCGTCTTACCCTCCACCGGGAGGCTATCATAACTACCCGCCACCACCTTCGCACTACAGTGGCTACGGACCGCCGCCACCCTACTATCCACCCGGCGGATACAGCTACCCTTCTCAGCAAGCCAACAAGCCACCAATGTCTGACACGAAACGTCGCAAGTCACCTTCGCGAAGACACGAAAAGGACAAAAAAGAATCCATGAATGCCGCAGTTGCCGAAGACATTGAAATGGAACGAATGCGAGCAGCCGCAGAACCAGTTCAAGTCAAGCCCATGCGCACCGAATACCACTTTTTCGTTGACGACAATAGAGACAAGGCTCTAGCGGAGGCTGAAAAGGAACTGGGAGAACACGGTCACGATAAAATGATGCTCTTCACGAACATGAACGCACGTCTCATGAAACTCTGGGAAGATTCAAGCGATGCTACACGTGCAGAGTATTTGGTCAAGGAGGAGGAAGATCGTCGTCGTTTCATGACGGAAGACGAAATTGCTAGTCGACATTGCGCCACGCTGACTGCGCGAGCTCGGAGCCCACGGGGAAAAGAAGGTGAGGAGCTGTCGGGAGATGACAGCGGCGAAGGAGATGGTAACAAGCGGTCTCCAGGGAAACAAATAGAGTCTCCACCGAAGAAGGTGAAGGTTGAAGATGAAGAAGCAAAGGAAGAATAAGGTTGGGATCTGTTTATATGATTAGAGCGCAAATAGCGCATAACCTAGAGATGTGGGGTCGGACAAGATTATACTCCAGTATGCTTTTAATTAAAACAGTGTCATCCTAAGGTATCTCTCTATTTGGCAGTCTTTGCGGCTTGCTTGACAGCTGTTTCCATCTTGTCCAACACGCCCAATACTTCAATTCTCAACTCCGTCTCCCAACCATTCTCACCATCCCTGACCTTCTCGATGTACTTGCGAGCTTCCTCGAATGCTTTCAAAATTTTGCGACTCACTGGTTTGAGAAGAATCGATTGTGTAGCAGCATTTTCCAAGTAGAGACCCATTTGAGCAAGAAGTCCTTGGAGGTGATCATCCAACGTTTCTGCGGTCTTGCTGAACAGCTTCTTGACAGTCTCGCCATTCATAAATACCTGCTCTGTCAGATTGTCGCCACTATTCTTGCACTGCTGATCGAAATTGAGAACGTCCCGTGCCATTGATTGAGTAGTATGCTCAATAAAGTCGTTACACGCTGAACGCAACGAATCCTCCAAATCACGCTTGGAATCCACCGATGATTCTTGTACCGAGACTCCCTCACGGAGCAGTGTCACGAGAGCATTCTCGGTCGACATGCTAAACAAACGACGGTTGCGATTGGCCAAGAAACGAGACACAGCCCTTCCAGCATCGCTAAAGTCCAATTGGCGTTCCACGGAACGGAGTTCAATGTCAAACGGTGAAAGTTGCTCTCTGAGAATCTGAAAAGACGACATCAAGTTAGTTGGCAAGGTATGATACTGAAAACGATGCGTTTTTCATTCAAATCACTACTCGGCACTTACCAGCAAATGTTTCACCAAGAACAAGTCAGCATGCATGACGCCACTCTTTTGCAAGATATAAGATGCGCCATCCTTTAGACAGCGCGTACACTCATGAACAGATTCTCGTGCAATGTCTTCAAAGACCCGAGGTTCCACCACACGAAACATTTTGGAAAGGATCCGAAGTACACTGCGCATGGGGGGAAACCAAGCTTCGTAGACTTGAAGCTGTCGTTGGACAGCATCATCTTCGCCTTCTCCAGACTCCTTCTTTTCCAACTTGGCAGGATAGTTCAAATCGTCCGGAGTCGCACGGAACCGAACCACTTCCTTTTGAAGGGCTGAATTGGCACAAAAGATCAATCGTTCTTGCGCATCTTCGATCACAGTAGCAATCGAGCGAGCAGCCGCCATGGTGATAGGCGACGAACTGGATTGAGACCGTTCTTCTCGCAAGACGGACACAATTTGACAGAGCGTATCCAAATCGTGTACCGTCACGAGACCACGACGAACTGTGCGATGCAAGGATTGACACAAAGTGTTGAGGTAAGATTGAAACTCGGTATCGTTCGCGTCTTCTTGTTGAGGGTCTCCGAAAAAGTCGAGATAGAGTTGAGTCTCGACAGTGCAAAGTCGAATCAAAAACACACTGGCGATGCGTGTCATTCCAACCAATCCATGCTGATCCTTGAGTTTATCCATGTGAGCGCGGACTGTCATTTTGAGGAGAACTTCACGTGCTGAGCAGTAGGTGCTGCGACAGAGTTGCAGCAACTCATGATACGCATCACCCTTGCGCTTCTTCACCAATTGAATCAGGCGATTTGATCGAGCAGAAATACCATGGTATCGAGTGTAAATCAAGGAGGCTTCCAGCTTGTCAGCCGCGACAGGTTGCTTACGAAGATCCAACGAGTTTGTGATGTCAGTAGATGTTTGCGATATGCGATCCACGACGGCTTCTTGGATCAAGAATAGCGCAGCCTCTTGCAAGGCAAGGGATCGTCGATAGTACTCCATACTCCCACTCAAGATGGCCTCCGAGCGTCGTTCTGCAGCTTGCAGCGCTTCACGTCCTCCGCATTCACGACCAAAGAACTCCACAGCTTCATCAATATCATTCAAGATTTCAGGATACTCCTCGTGGTCAACCTTGACCTTGGCCAAACCACGCACTGTACTCTTTCCTCGGAACAGTACTCCCACCAAGATACCAATACGATCCACAGCATCATAGTGTTTAAGAGGTAGTCCAATCTCGGTGGCATGTTGTGTAAGCTGGGCTTCTTCGGCTTGCAAACGATCCGCGGCAGCAGAGAGTTCGCCAGAATGACGCAACAGCTCGGCGTGACGATTGCTAATATCTTCACAAATGTTGATCGACGCACGAAGGGCCAATCGCAACGATGTGGAATGTTTAAGGATACCAGTCAAATGATCTGATGTCTGATAGGCCTTGTCGAGAGTGTCTTGGACGAGTCCTCCATCTGATCGCATGGCATCATTGGAATTCATTGGAGGACACAACGCATCAGCTAACTTCCAACTCTCGTCTTTTCCACTTTCATCGATAGTGCTGATTGGTCCAGCGGTTAATGCTTGAATGCGTTGCAAACGAGCAATCTGATCCGAAGAGCGAGGCGCAAAGGCCTCGTACGAGACCGGTTTCGCCATGGTCAATCGATACGATGACCGCTTTGGATTTGATTCGAGACTCGACAGCCTACTGCTACTGTGTGTGCATGTACACTACAGTACTGCATACTATTGTTTACGTAAGAAGTACTGTACCGTGGTCGAATACTGCTACATAAGAAGATACGTCAGTGTCCTACCATGTTCCGAGCTACTGTTCAACCAGTACTGGTACTGTTGGACTCCTTTACTTTTGCTTTTTAGAGCCAGTTCTCGACGTCGAGCATGTAGTCTAGGAGGTGCGGAACTTGCCTTTGAGGACACCTCAGATCGCCAGTTTTGTTGTGGCGTAAACCGTACCTCTGGTAGTAGTCACATTTTCTTCTCACTCCAACAATCGAAACTTGCCATCGTATCCTGCCTGGAACTTCTCAGTCTTTAACATCAACTCGAATGCCGTGGTATTCTCCAACAACGACTCCTCCAATCCTAGTGTCTTGGAAACTTGTAAATGGCATAGAAATAATTCATCAGGCTCATTGGGTCGGCCCGTCTTGTTGAGTGTCAACACTCCATGGTCGTAATTGCAAATTCCACATCCAGGTCCTGCCCCGGTGGCATCGTGCATTTTACAGTGGGCAAAATCGTTCATAGACGGCGCTGTGGTGGTCCACGATCGAATGCCCAATTCCTTTTGATAGCGTTGGATTAGTGTTTCCAAAGTCCGCGGTGTCGTAACGTTGGGCACTTGCCTGCCGGTAGTGCGGGGCCATTCGTCAAAATCAGAATATCTCGGATGCAAGAAAAGACTCTCCAGAGTTCCATGGACTCGTTTATACAGTGTATTGATGACTTCCTTATTGCGAAACATCGTGAAAGGTCCCCATGTATTGTTGTGGACCACTCCCTCCATTTGCCCTCTGGTTCCATAAATACCACCATCTCCATTGATAATATCGTGCTGATCCAGTACAGCCGGCGGGAAGAATTTGGACAAATTGCCCAACAACATATCATTGTCCAGAAAGCCCCACCACTCGTATCCTTCGACAAGTTCCGGAAAAAGCACCGCCGCTAGTGGCTTGTAGTCACAAACTTTTCGAAAGCCCGCGGCTCGCATTATTTTTTTTCTAATGCGTTTGCCCTGAAAGACAGTG